>JAOWBW010000034.1:639601-931129 GCA_026119855.1 Campanula takesimana
TATGTTTAAATGTTTGTCGTGTTGTTCAAGAGTCTTTACTAAATACTAAAACATCATCTATATAAACAATAATAAAAGTGTAGGGATTAAAAATTTCATTCATTATTTTTTTGAAATTTCGCTTGGTGCATTTTTTAATCCAAAGGGCATAACATTCCATTCGTATTGCCCAAAGGGTACTGTAAAAGCTGTTTTTGTATTTATCCTCTTCTGCTATTTGTATCTGCCAAAATCCTGATTTCATATCAAATTTTGAAAATATAGAAGCATCGTGTAGTCTTTTTAATAAATCTTGTTTATTGGGTATTGGATATCTAATCCATTTTAGTGCAGTGTTTAAAGGTTTGTAATTAATAACTCATCTTGGGGCACCTCTTTCAATTTCTGCATTTTTTGATACATAGAATGCTGAGCATGACCAAGGTGATTTACTTTTCCTATTAAATTTTTTATTGAGTAAATCTTTAATTTCTTTTTTACAATATTCTAATAATTCTTGATTCATTTGTATAGGTCTTGCTTTTGTAGGTATTGTTTGTTCATTAAAATCTTTTTCATATGGTAGTGTTATTACATGTTTTTTCCTTTCCCAAAAAGCTGTGGGTAAATCAGAACATAGGTCTTTTTCAAATTTTTCTAATTTTTTAGAGATTATGTCTTTTGTTTGTTGAAGTTTGTAATTTTTTCTTCAATTTTGATATTTAATAATTCTTCCTTAAGAATTTCATTTGATTTTGTAAAGTATTTAATTTAGAGATTCCTGTTTTTTGTAAATTATTTACATCACTATTGGATACAGGATATAAAAAATCAAATATAATTTTTTGTCCTAATATTCTTGATTCCACTCCTCTTTGTGAAACTGAAAAGGGATATAGCATTTGTAAAAAAGGGTTTCCTAATATAACTTTTGTGTTTAAATTTTTTACAAGCATAAGACTTGTTTTAAAGCAGATACTATTATTACAAACATGTGCTTCGGGTATTTTGTATTTTACTTCTAATTTTGAAGAATTGGCTGCTGAAAGACTTTGTTTTGTTTTTATAAAATATTTTGTTGGTATTATTACTTGTTCAACACAATTTAGGTCTGCTCCTGAGTCTAGCATGGCTAATCCTTTATATTCGAAATCTTTGATTTTCATATGTATATGTACATACCATTTTTGGTATCTTAGGTGAGCGTATATGCTTTCTTCTGTGTCTGTAGAGGTATCTGTTTCCGAAGAAGATTTTTTTGCAAAGGGGTTTTTAAAATGTTTGTCTAATTCTTTATTAGCTTTAGATGTAGAAGCTTCATCATTGTAGGTTGAATGTATTTGTTTTTTAATCTCTTGTAGTGCTAATTTTGTTTCTATTTCTTTCTGTGATTTTTGTAAATCCAAATTACTTTGTTTTAATAATTTTATTTCTTGTTTTATTTCTCTAATTTCATGTTGTAGGTCTACTGATGAAATTTGTTTCTTTTTGTTTTGGAACATTTGTATAACATCTTCGTATTGAGCGGGCTTAGATGTATCTGGTTTTTCTTCATTAATTGTTTTGGCTAATTGTTTTAGAAATTTTCTTTTTATAGTTGGTTCATCTATTTCTTTAATTTTTTCTAATATCTCATCGTATTGTTCTATTGTATTTAATTTATTATTACACAAACATATTTCTCTTTTACAGGATTGGCATTCATCATCATCACTTGTATCAGTTTGATCAGAAGAGTTATATTCATCAATATCTGTGGATAATTCAAGATTATCTATGTTTTGTAATATTTCTTCTGTTTCTTTTATTTTTAAATTATGGCAGATTTGTTGTATTTGTATTTTTGCTGGGCAATTTCTAGCAATATGACCAGGTTTTTTGCATAAAAAACATTTTATGGTTTTATTATATGGCTTAAAAGACTTAAAGGATTTTTTATATTTTGTATTATTCTTATTATTGTTGTATCTTTTCTGAAAATGTGCTTTTTTATTTTTATTGTAATAAGCAGGGGGATTGTTTTGATAGTTTTTATTTGTTTTTCTATATTTTCTCCTATATGTACTATTTTTGTAATACGGGCTTCTATGTTGAGTGTAATTTTTCTTTTTGTATGGAGATTTTAGTTTATCAAAACCAAATTGTTCACACCAATGTCCTAGTTCTTTTCTTGTCTGAGTGGTTTCCTTTTTTAATTTGTTTTGTAGTTTTTGGTCTTGACATAATCTTAATCCTGTAATATTTACACAAGTAATTAAGTCTCCATATGTAAGATTATCATAGGATATTTGTCCGTATTTTTGTTCTATTGTATCCTTTACTTTTTATGAAAATAGGCCTGGTAGTCCAGTAATAAATTTTTCTTTCCAATGATAATTATTTGGGTCAGCAAGATTAAAAACTCTTTTAAGAAAGTTTTCTTTATACCATTTAAATTGTTCTAATTTTCTGCATTTTAGGTTTTGTAATATTTCAGAATTTCTTTCAGTATATAAATCTATATCTCCTATAAAGTGAGTTGTAATGTTAAAAATTAAGTAAATTAATTGTGCAGGACTTTGATTTCCATTTTCATCTAATACTGGGTGTCCATCTTGGTCTGCTTTTATAGCTTCTAAAATTTGTGTTTTTACTTGATGTGCTAATAATTTATCCCACCAAGTTCTTAATTGACCAGTGAATCCTAATATAATGTTTTCAACTGCTTGTCGTTCTGTAATATTTGTAGATTTGTATATATTTCCTACAATTATCATTTCTTTTGTAATATTTATTATTTCCATTTCACTTAATCCGTCAATGTTCCATTCGTAAATGTTTTTTGCATTGTATGATTTTGTTGGGTTTTTTAATATTTCTAAGTCGTCAGGGTCTTTATAATTATAAAAATCATGTCTCATTGTTTGAATTGGAATTGTATTTAAGTTTTCTTCTTTTCCTGATTCTGTAGTAGAGCTATATTCATTATTAGAAGAGATATCTGAATCTGATGTTTTGTCATTATAGTCTGTTAGCATTCGGATATTTGTACTTGTACTTGTTTCTTCTTTTACTTTTAAATGTGTTTTAATTTTATGCATTAAATCATTTAGAGGATCATGGAGTGTTGGTTTGACTTCAGGTATTATTAAAGTATTCTTAGGAGGGGGAATTTGTTTAGTAAACATTGTATTTTTATTTCTTCTGGTTGATGGATTAATTTTATATAATTCTGAATATTCTGTAAATCTTTGGGATTTATAATGTTCATCATTTTTGGTTGGTATTGGTGTGGGTCCCATTTCTACATCTAGTTATGCTATTTCTTCTCCTATTGTGGTTAATTTTTTAGTAGAATTATCAATTTTTTCTTCAACTCTATCTAATTGTTGTCCTACGGTATATAAGTATAAGTTTGTCCAATTATTTTGTAAATGTAAAGATGTTTGTTTTTTATCTTCAGTGTCTAATTGATTAGTTTTATCAATAGGGTAAGCACCATACTGGATATTGTCTTTACTAAAGTAAGTGGCTTCTAAAGGTGGTTTTTCGTTTTCGTATGCTTCGTGAGTCGGTAGAAGATCTGGTCCTACTTTGTACCATCGTCTTAGTTTTTTCTGTAATGTAGTTATTTTGTATAGGTAATCATCTTTTAAGAAACCAAAGAATGGTATGTGATCTTCTTGTAATTCACAAAATTCGTAATACTTTTATTTTATTAATTTTTGTTCATTGGTATCATACATTTGAAAAAATAGTTTTCTATTTTCTTCATTATGTTTACTTGTAAAATCTTTTCTTAAAATACCTTTATTTAGAATAAAATTGTTTTTTATCATATTTAATGTAAATTCACTATCTTCATAAGATTGAACATTGTTTCCTTCGTATGGGTAGACATTAATTCCTTCTCTGTTTGCTCCAGTATTGTTTGTTTGTTGTGGAATTTCAATATTAGTTTCATCTTCAAAAACAGTTTCATTTTGTGAAGAACTATCCTCATATTTAGTGTTTTGTGGGAATTCATATCTTCCTGATGTAGATCTCCTTGATGGTGCGAGTACTTACAATTGTTTGTTAATTGTTACAAATTATCTTTTCAAACAAAAACGTTACGAAAGGTGGAAACCACTAACCTTCCAGACCTACGGGTGACGGATAAACTGAGGTTGAACGAAAGCCTACGTATACGTATTTTCAAAAGTCAAAGTTACTGTAGCAAAAAAGTCAAATTTACTATTCACTATTCATGCGATATTTATTTTGATATTTCTATGTTATTTATTGTTATTATCTTAATATGCATGCTTTAAAATCGGACCTCTGATCTTTGGTATCAGAGCCTTTGCTTGAATGAGAATATTTGTTGCAATTCTTTTCTGATGATAGAAAACTCCATTGTCATCTATATATTCTTCAAGATCACCAATTAGGAATCGCACATACATAAAATGTATTCTTATTACATAATTTGTATAAATATGAGGAAGGTCTGTAGATTGAAGATCTCTTAGTTGTCTAGCTAAATGGTTTAAATAATCAATGTTGCCAAAGCCTCTATTAAGCCATCTATTACGTCTATCATGTGTATCAATAATTTGGTTATTTATTAGTGGGAAGTCTGCCATGTCCTTGTAGGAATTCTCTAGTTAAGAAATCTGGGATTGAATTGTCTTTGCCTGCAATATGAATGATGTCAAAATCAAATATTGATAAAAGGGCTTGCCATCTGGCAAAAATCTGTTTTGCCGCTAAATTTTTTACATCCTTTTGTAAAACATCTTTTGCAGCTTTGCAATCTACTTTGACTGTAAATTTTTGATTAAGAAGATCATCTTGAAATTTTGTTATACATAACACTATAGAAAGAATTTCCTTTTTTATTGTAGAATAATTTGATTGTGTTGTGTTCCATATTCCCGAATAATACCTTATTATTTGGCTTTTCCCATCTATGTTTTGAGTTAATATCCCACCATATCCTATGTCTGAGGCATCAGTGGCTACTGTTTTAGGGGCATTAGGATCACATATAGTTAAACATGGTAATCTTTTAACATGTAGTTTGATTTGTTTAACAACATTAGTATGCTCTTTTGTCCATGGTTTTGGATTTGTTTTTAATCTATCAAAGAGCGGTTTACAAATTTGTCTTAATTTAGGAAAGAAATCTGCTATATAATTTAATGATCCTAGGAATCTTTGTAATTGATTTTTATCTTTTATTTCATCTGGGAATTTGTCAGCAAAATCTATAGATCTTTGTATTGGTATTAAAGTATTATTGGTTATTTCATGTCCTAAAAACCTAATCTTTGTTTGATAAAGTTTTATTTTTGTTTTTGATAAAACGAGCCCATTTCGTATCATTGTTTTATAAAATATGTTTAAATGTTTGTCGTGTTGTTCAAGAGTCTTACTAAATACTAAAACATCATCTATATAAACAATAATAAAAGTGTAGGGATTAAAAATTTCATTCATTATTTTTTGAAATTCGCTTGGTGCATTTTTTAATCCAAAGGGCATAACATTCCATTCGTATTGCCCAAAGGGTACTGTAAAAGCTGTTTTGTATTTATCCTCTTCTGCTATTTGTATCTGCCAAAATCCTGATTTCATATCAAATTTTGAAAATATAGAAGCATCGTGTAGTCTTTTTAATAAATCTTGTTTATTGGGTATTGGATATCTAATCCATTTTAGTGCAGTGTTTAAAGGTTTGTAATTAATAACTCATCTTGGGGCACCTCTTTCAATTTCTGCATTTTTTGATACATAGAATGCTGAGCATGACCAAGGTGATTTACTTTTCCTAATTAATTTTTTATTGAGTAAATCTTTAATTTCTTTTTTACAATATTCTAATAATTCTTGATTCATTTGTATAGGTCTTGCTTTTGTAGGTATTGTTTGTTCATTAAAATCTTTTTCATATGGTAGTGTTATTACATGTTTTTTCCTTTCCCAAAAAGCTGTGGGTAAATCAGAACATAGGTCTTTTTCAAATTTTTCTAATTTTTTAGAGATTATGTCTTTGTTTTGTTGAAGTTGTAATTTTTCTTCAATTTTGATATTTAATAATTCTTCCTTAAGAAATTTCATTTGATTTTGTAAAGTATTTAATTTAGAGATTCCTGTTTTTTGTAAATTATTTACATCACTATTGGATACAGGATATAAAAAATCAAATATAATTTTTTGTCCTAATATTCTTGATTCCACTCCTCTTTGTGAAACTGAAAAGGGATATAGCATTTGTAAAAAAGGGTTTCCTAATATAACTTTTGTGTTTAAATTTTTTACAAGCATAAGACTTGTTTTAAAGCAGATACTATTATTACAAACATGTGCTTCGGGTATTTTGTATTTTACTTCTAATTTTGAAGAATTGGCTGCTGAAAGACTTTGTTTTGTTTTTATAAAATATTTTGTTGGTATTATTACTTGTTCAACACAATTTAGGTCTGCTCCTGAGTCTAGCATGGCTAATCCTTTATATTCGAAATCTTTGATTTTCATATGTATATGTACATACCATTTTTGGTATCTTACTCGGGTAAGAGCGTATATGCTTTCTTCTGTGTCTGTAGAGGTATCTGTTTCCGAAGAAGATTTTTTTGCAAAGGGGTTTTTAAAATGTTTGTCTAATTCTTTATTAGCTTTAGATGTAGAAGCTTCATCATTGTAGGTTGAATGTATTTGTTTTTTAATCTCTTGTAGTGCTAATTTTGTTTCTATTTCTTTCTGTGATTTTTGTAAATCCAAATTACTTTGTTTTAATAATTTTATTTCTTGTTTTATTTCTCTAATTTCATGTTGTAGGTCTACTGATGAAATTTGTTTCTTTTTGTTTTGGAACATTTGTATAACATCTTCGTATTGAGCGGGCTTAGATGTATCTGGTTTTTCTTCATTAATTGTTTTGGCTAATTGTTTTAGAAATTTTCTTTTTATAGTTGGTTCATCTATTTCTTTAATTTTTTCTAATATCTCATCGTATTGTTCTATTGTATTTAATTTATTATTACACAAACATATTTATCTTTTACAGGATTGGCATTCATCATCATCACTTGTATCAGTTTGATCAGAAGAGTTATATTCATCAATATCTGTGGATAATTCAAGATTATCTATGTTTTGTAATATTTCTTCTGTTTCTTTTATTTTTAAATTATGGCAGATTTGTTGTATTTGTATTTTTGCTGGGCAATTTCTAGCAATATGACCAGGTTTTTTGCATAAAAAACATTTTATGGTTTTATTATATGGCTTAAAAGACTTAAAGGATTTTTTATATTTTGTATTATTCTTATTATTGTTGTATCTTTTCTGAAAATGTGCTTTTTTATTTTTATTGTAATAAGCAGGGGGATTGTTTTGATAGTTTTTATTTGTTTTTCTATATTTTCTCCTATATGTACTATTTTTGTAATACGGGCTTCTATGTTGAGTGTAATTTTTCTTTTTGTATGGAGATTTTAGTTTATCAAAACCAAATTGTTCACACCAATGTCCTAGTTCTTTTCTTGTCTGAGTGGTTTCCTTTTTTAATTTGTTTTGTAGTTTTTGGTCTTGACATAATCTTAATCCTGTAATATTTACACAAGTAATTAAGTCTCCATAGGTAAGATTATCATAGGATATTTGTCCGTATTTTTGTTCTATTGTATCCTTTACTTTTTCTGAAAATAGGCCTGGTAGTCCAGTAATAAATTTTTCTTTCCAATGATAATTATTTGGGTCAGCAAGATTAAAAACTCTTTTAAGAAAGTTTTCTTTATACCATTTAAATTGTTCTAATTTTCTGCATTTTAGGTTTTGTAATATTTCAGAATTTCTTTCAGTATATAAATCTATATCTCCTATAAAGTGAGTTGTAATGTTAAAAATTAAGTAAATTAATTGTGCAGGACTTTGATTTCCATTTTCATCTAATACTGGGTGTCCATCTTGGTCTGCTTTTATAGCTTCTAAAATTTGTGTTTTTACTTGATGTGCTAATAATTTATCCCACCAAGTTCTTAATTGACCAGTGAATCCTAATATAATGTTTTCAACTGCTTGTCGTTCTGTAATATTTGTAGATTTGTATATATTTCCTACAATTATCATTTCTTTTGTAATATTTATTATTTCCATTTCACTTAATCCGTCAATGTTCCATTCGTAAATGTTTTTTGCATTGTATGATTTTGTTGGGTTTTTTAATATTTCTAAGTCGTCAGGGTCTTTATAATTATAAAAATCATGTCTCATTGTTTGAATTGGAATTGTATTTAAGTTTTCTTCTTCTCCTGATTCTGTAGTAGAGCTATATTCATTATTAGAAGAGATATCTGAATCTGATGTTTTGTCATTATAGTCTGTTAGCATTCGGATATTTGTACTTGTACTTGTTTCTTCTTTTACTTTTAAATGTGTTTTAATTTTATGCATTAAATCATTTAGAGGATCATGGAGTGTTGGTTTGACTTCAGGTATTATTAAAGTATTCTTAGGAGGGGGAATTTGTTTAGTAAACATTGTATTTTTATTTCTTCTGGTTGATGGATTAATTTTATATAATTCTGAATATTCTGTAAATCTTTGGGATTTATAATGTTCATCATTTTTGGTTGGTATTGGTGTGGGTCCCATTTCTACATCTAGTTGTGCTATTTCTTCTCCTATTGTGGTTAATTTTTTAGTAGAATTATCAATTTTTTCTTCAACTCTATCTAATTGTTGTCCTACGGTATATAAGTATAAGTTTGTCCAATTATTTTGTAAATGTAAAGATGTTTGTTTTTTATCTTCAGTGTCTAATTGATTAGTTTTATCAATAGGGTAAGCACCATACTGGATATTGTCTTTACTAAAGTAAGTGGCTTCTAAAGGTGGTTTTTCGTTTTCGTATGCTTCGTGAGTCGGTAGAAGATCTGGTCCTACTTTGTACCATCGTCTTAGTTTTTTCTGTAATGTAGTTATTTTGTATAGGTAATCATCTTTTAAGAAATCAAAGAATGGTATGTGATCTTCTTGTAATTCACAAAATTCGTAATACTTTTCTTTTATTAATTTTTGTTCATTGGTATCATACATTTGAAAAAATAGTTTTCTATTTTCTTCATTATGTTTACTTGTAAAATCTTTTCTTAAAATACCTTTATTTAGAATAAAATTGTTTTTTATCGTATTTAATGTAAATTCACTATCTTCATAAGATTGAACATTGTTTCCTTCGTATGGGTAGACATTAATTCCTTCTCTGTTTGCTCCAGTATTGTTTGTTTGTTGTGGAATTTCAATATTAGTTTCATCTTCAAAAACAGTTTCATTTTGTGAAGAACTATCCTCATATTTAGTGTTTTGTGGGAATTCATATCTTCCTGATGTAGATCTCCTTGATGGTGCGTGGACATTTAATTTTTTGTGTCGACTTAGTGACTGAGTTCTTTTGAATTTTAGATCTACTGATCCGTCTTCGTATTGTGTAATTTGTTCTATATCAGTTGTTTGATTTTGTTATTTTCTTGGGACAGTTTTAGCGGGATATGACCATTTATCTGGTAAAGTTATTTCATTCCATTTAATTGTTTTTGGTTTATTTATATTAGCTTTTGTTTTATCAATTTCCCAAAAAATGGTTTCTCATACTTTGTTTCTGTTAAAAGCATTAGGACATAGTCCTGTATTCATAACTTTAAAATATAATCTATAAAATATTTCATATATGTGAGATCCCTTTTTCATATGATAATTATGTGTTAAAATATCTAAAGTTAGAATGTCCATTATGTGAGGATCTGTTAAAGAGATTGTAAAATTTGGATAACTATTAAAATATATTGGTCCATTTGTTAAACTAGTTTCAATAGCTCCTAATAACGAATCTGTATAGTTTAGATGTCTAGCATCTCTTAAGGCTATTTGTATGCTTGTGTTTAGTCCTTCCATTGTTAAGGGTTTAATAGCAATTTGTACAAGTCCAATATGTAAAAATTTGTATCCCTGAGATATATATTTTTTTATAGATGATTTTGAAAATAGACTCATAGTTTGATTATTGGAAAATAAAGGGATAATAGTTTCTTTTGTTTTAATAGCTAGTCTTGATCTTATGTTAAGAATTCCTTTGTCTTTATAAATTTCTGAGTTTGAAATAAGAGGTGGTTTCCAATTAGTCAAAGACTGAGTATTCCAAGAAAATTCTTTTGATAAAATATTTTGATCATTTTCATTGTTATCATGGTTATTATTTTCAATATGTATGTTATAATCGTTCATAGGATTTTGATCATTTCTATGAAAATGATCAAAATATTTTATCAAAAGAATTTTCTTGGAATACTCAGTCTTTGACTAATTGGAAACCACCTCTTATTTCAAACTCAGAAATTTATAAAGACAAAGGAATTCTTAACATAAGATCAAGACTAGCTATTAAAACAAAAGAAACTATTATCCCTTTATTTTCCAATAATCAAACTATGAGTCTATTTTCAAAATCATCTATAAAAAAATATATATCTCAGGGATACAAATTTTTACATATTGGACTTGTACAAATTGCTATTAAACCCTTAACAATGGAAGGACTAAACACAAGCATACAAATAGCCTTAAGAGATGCTAGACATCTAAACTATACAGATTCGTTATTAGGAGCTATTGAAACTAGTTTAACAAATAGACCAATACATTTTAATAGTTATCCAAATTTTACAATCTCTTTAACAGATCCTCACATAATGGACATTCTAACTTTAGATATTTTAACACATAATTATCATATGAAAAAGGGATCTCACGTATATGAAATATTTTATAGATTATATTTTAAAGTTATGAATACAGGACTATGTCCTAATGCTTTTAACAGAAACAAAGTAGGAGAAACCATTTTTTGGGAAATTGATAAAACAAAAGCTAATATAAATATACCAAAAACAATTAAATGGAATGAAATAACTTTACCAGATAAATGGTCATATCCCGCTAAAACTGTCCCAAGAAAAGAACAAAATCAAAATCAAACAACTGATATAGAACAAATTACACAATACGAAGACGGATCAGTAGATCTAAAATTCAAAAGAACTCAGTCACTAAGTCGACACAAAAAATTAAATGTCCACGCACCATCAAGGAGATCTACATCAGGAAGATATGAATTCCCACAAAACACTAAATATGAGGATAGTTCTTCACAAAATGAAACTGTTTTTGAAGATGAAACTAATATTGAAATTCCACAACAAACAAACAATACTGGAGCAAACAGAGAAGGAATTAATGTCTACCCATACGAAGGAAACAATGTTCAATCTTATGAAGATAGTGAATTTACATTAAATACGATAAAAAACAATTTTATTCTAAATAAAGGTATTTTAAGAAAAGATTTTACAAGTAAACATAATGAAGAAAATAGAAAACTATTTTTTCAAATGTATGATACCAATGAACAAAAATTAATAAAAGAAAAGTATTACGAATTTTGTGAATTACAAGAAGATCACATACCATTCTTTGATTTCTTAAAAGATGATTACCTATACAAAATAACTACATTACAGAAAAAACTAAGACGATGGTACAAAGTAGGACCAGATCTTCTACCGACTCACGAAGCATACGAAAACGAAAAACCACCTTTAGAAGCCACTTACTTTAGTAAAGACAATATCCAGTATGGTGCTTACCCTATTGATAAAACTAATCAATTAGACACTGAAGATAAAAAACAAACATCTTTACATTTACAAAATAATTGGACAAACTTATACTTATATACCGTAGGACAACAATTAGATAGAGTTGAAGAAAAAATTGATAATTCTACTAAAAAATTAACCACAATAGGAGAAGAAATAGCACAACTAGATGTAGAAATGGGACCCACACCAATACCAACCAAAAATGATGAACATTATAAATCCCAAAGATTTACAGAATATTCAGAATTATATAAAATTAATCCATCAACCAGAAGAAATAAAATACAATGATTACTAAACAAATTCCCCCTCCTAAGAATACTTTAATAATACCTGAAGTCAAACCAACACTCCATGATCCTCTAAATGATTTAATGCATAAAATTAAAACACATTTAAAAGTAAAAGAAGAAACAAGTACAAGTACAAATATCCGAATGCTAACAGACTATAATGACAAAACATCAGATTCAGATATCTCTTCTAATAATGAATATAGCTCTACTACAGAATCAGGAGAAGAAGAAAACTTAAATACAATTCCAATTCAAACAATGAGACATGATTTTTATAATTATAAAGACCCTGACGACTTAGAAATATTAAAAAACCCAACAAAATCATACAATGCAAAAAACATTTACGAATGGAACATTGACGGATTAAGTAAAATGGAAATAATAAATATTACAAAAGAAATGATAATTGTAGGAAATATATACAAATCTACAAATATTACAGAACGACAAGCAGTTGAAAACATTATATTAGGATTCACTGGTCAATTAAGAACTTGGTGGGATAAATTATTAGCACATCAAGTAAAAACACAAATTTTAGAAGCTATAAAAGCAGACCAAGATGGACACCCAGTATTAGATGAAAATGGAAATCAAAGTCCTGCACAATTAATTTACTTAATTTTTAACATTACAACTCACTTTATAGGAGATATAGATTTATATACTGAAAGAAATTCTGAAATATTACAAAACCTAAAATGCAGAAAATTAGAACAATTTAAATGGTATAAAGAAAACTTTCTTAAAAGAGTTTTTAATCTTGCTGACCCAAATAATTATCATTGGAAAGAAAAATTTATTACTGGACTACCAGGCCTATTTTCAGAAAAAGTAAAGGATACAATAGAACAAAAATACGGACAAATATCCTATGATAATCTTACCTATGGAGACTTAATTACTTGTGTAAATATTACAGGATTAAGATTATGTCAAGACCAAAAACTACAAAACAAATTAAAAAAGGAAACCACTCAGACAAGAAAAGAACTAGGACATTGGTGTGAACAATTTGGTTTTGATAAACTAAAATCTCCATACAAAAAGAAAAATTACACTCAACATAGAAGCCCGTATTACAAAAATAGTACATATAGGAGAAAATATAGAAAAACAAATAAAAACTATCAAAACAATCCCCCTGCTTATTACAATAAAAATAAAAAAGCACATTTTCAGAAAAGATACAACAATAATAAGAATAATACAAAATATAAAAAATCCTTTAAGTCTTTTAAGCCATATAATAAAACCATAAAATGTTTTTTATGCAAAAAACCTGGTCATATTGCTAGAAATTGCCCAGCAAAAATACAAATACAACAAATCTGCCATAATTTAAAAATAAAAGAAACAGAAGAAATATTACAAAACATAGATAATCTTGAATTATCCACAGATATTGATGAATATAACTCTTCTGATCAAACTGATACAAGTGATGATGATGAATGCCAATCCTGTAAAAGAGAAATATGTTTGTGTAATAATAAATTAAATACAATAGAACAATACGATGAGATATTAGAAAAAATTAAAGAAATAGATGAACCAACTATAAAAAGAAAATTTCTAAAACAATTAGCCAAAACAATTAATGAAGAAAAACCAGATACATCTAAGCCCGCTCAATACGAAGATGTTATACAAATGTTCCAAAACAAAAAGAAACAAATTTCATCAGTAGACCTACAACATGAAATTAGAGAAATAAAACAAGAAATAAAATTATTAAAACAAAGTAATTTGGATTTACAAAAATCACAGAAAGAAATAGAAACAAAATTAGCACTACAAGAGATTAAAAAACAAATACATTCAACCTACAATGATGAAGCTTCTACATCTAAAGCTAATAAAGAATTAGACAAACATTTTAAAAACCCCTTTGCAAAAAAATCTTCTTCGGAAACAGATACCTCTACAGACACAGAAGAAAGCATATACGCTCTTACCCGAGTAAGATACCAAAAATGGTATGTACATATACATATGAAAATCAAAGATTTCGAATATAAAGGATTAGCCATGCTAGACTCAGGAGCAGACCTAAATTGTGTTGAACAAGTAATAATACCAACAAAATATTTTATAAAAACAAAACAAAGTCTTTCAGCAGCCAATTCTTCAAAATTAGAAGTAAAATACAAAATACCCGAAGCACATGTTTGTAATAATAGTATCTGCTTTAAAACAAGTCTTATGCTTGTAAAAAATTTAAACACAAAAGTTATATTAGGAAACCCTTTTTTACAAATGCTATATCCCTTTTCAGTTTCACAAAGAGGAGTGGAATCAAGAATATTAGGACAAAAAATTATATTTGATTTTTTATATCCTGTATCCAATAGTGATGTAAATAATTTACAAAAAACAGGAATCTCTAAATTAAATACTTTACAAAATCAAATGAAATTTCTTAAGGAAGAATTATTAAATATCAAAATTGAAGAAAAATTACAACTTCAACAAAACAAAGACATAATCTCTAAAAAATTAGAAAAATTTGAAAAAGACCTATGTTCTGATTTACCCACAGCTTTTTGGGAAAGGAAAAAACATGTAATAACACTACCATATGAAAAAGATTTTAATGAACAAACAATACCTACAAAAGCAAGACCTATACAAATGAATCAAGAATTATTAGAATATTGTAAAAAAGAAATTAAAGATTTACTCAATAAAAAATTAATTAGGAAAAGTAAATCACCTTGGTCATGCTCAGCATTCTATGTATCAAAAAATGCAGAAATTGAAAGAGGTGCCCCAAGATGAGTTATTAATTACAAACCTTTAAACACTGCACTAAAATGGATTAGATATCCAATACCCAATAAACAAGATTTATTAAAAAGACTACACGATGCTTCTATATTTTCAAAATTTGATATGAAATCAGGATTTTGGCAGATACAAATAGCAGAAGAGGATAAATACAAAACAGCTTTTACAGTACCCTTTGGGCAATACGAATGGAATGTTATGCCCTTTGGATTAAAAAATGCACCAAGCGAATTTCAAAAAATAATGAATGAAATTTTTAATCCCTACACTTTTATTATTGTTTATATAGATGATGTTTTAGTATTTAGTAAGACTCTTGAACAACACGACAAACATTTAAACATATTTTATAAAACAATGATACGAAATGGGCTCGTTTTATCAAAAACAAAAATAAAACTTTATCAAACAAAGATTAGGTTTTTAGGACATGAAATAACCAATAATACTTTAATACCAATACAAAGATCTATAGATTTTGCTGACAAATTCCCAGATGAAATAAAAGATAAAAATCAATTACAAAGATTCCTAGGATCATTAAATTATATAGCAGATTTCTTTCCTAAATTAAGACAAATTTGTAAACCGCTCTTTGATAGATTAAAAACAAATCCAAAACCATGGACAAAAGAGCATACTAATGTTGTTAAACAAATCAAACTACATGTTAAAAGATTACCATGTTTAACTATATGTGATCCTAATGCCCCTAAAACAGTAGCCACTGATGCCTCAGACATAGGATATGGTGGGATATTAACTCAAAACATAGATGGGAAAAGGCCAAATAATAAGGTATTATTCGGGAATATGGAACACAACACAATCAAATTATTCTACAATAAAAAAGGAAATTCTTTCTATAGTGTTATGTATAACAAAATTTCAAGATGATCTTCTTAATCAAAAATTTACAGTCAAAGTAGATTGCAAAGCTGCAAAAGATGTTTTACAAAAGGATGTAAAAAATTTAGCGGCAAAACAGATTTTTGCCAGATGGCAAGCCCTTTTATCAATATTTGATTTTGACATCATTCATATTGCAGGCAAAGACAATTCAATCCCAGATTTCTTAACTAGAGAATTCCTACAAGGACATGGCAGACTTCCCACTAATAAATAACCAAATTATTGATACACATGATAGACGTAATAGATGGCTTAATAGAGGCTTTGGCAACATTGATTATTTAAACCATTTAGCTAGACAACTAAGAGATCTTCAATCTACAGACCTTCCTCATATTTATACAAATTATGTAATAAGAATACATTTTATGTATGTGCGATTCCTAATTGGTGATCTTGAAGAATATATAGATGACAATGGAGTTTTCTATCATCAGAAAAGAATTGCAACAAATATTCTCATTCAAGCAAAGGCTCTTTCTAGAAAAATGAGGAAGTTACATAAATTTCTTTAAAAATGTATCTTTATGTATGTTTGTATAAATTCAATAAAAACAATCTTTATTGCAGGCAATGGCAAATATAAATGAAGAAACCGCACTCTTTTCAAACCAATCATTACAAGAATTAGAAAAATTACATAAAGAGACCTTACTCATTTCACAAATAGAACAGGAACAAACTTGGAGCCTTTTTATTAATGGAAATCGTGTTCATTTAAATACTTCCAATTACATAAATTATTTACTACAAAAATCACCAATATTACTAAAAGAATGCAAAAACTTTCACAAAAGAACCCCTTTTCACAAGACTCAAATACTTCGATTTCATTTATATGATTTACAAGAAATCTATGAAAACAAATCCTCCTCGCCTTTTTCAATTCTTATTAAAAATGAAATCTCAACTTTTAAAAGGCTTACAAATTGTATTTACAATGATCATTATCCAAATCTTCAGGATTTTCTACATATGCCAGATTAAAATAGCCTCGTACGAAACTACTACATACTAAACTTCTCCTTATTTAGAATGATTTCAGGAACTTCGCTCAAAGGAAAGTCCAAGAAAGAACAATCGATTATACAAATCAGACCTCTTACAAAGTTCCCAAACTTCATTCCTGACAAAATGCCAATTCAACCAAAATTAGAAAATAGGTTTGCTACTCTTTCCCCAGATGCAAAACATTTCTCTCCCCCGATCTCAAGAGAAACATCATCCTCCCAAAAGACAGCTACTTACAAATCTGCCCTCAAAATAGAAAACCCTCAAACTTCTCAGTCCAATAGACAAATTGTTCCTAATCCTCACCCTAAACAAACACCACCCACAAATTATTTTTACAAAAATCATACCGATTCTATTTGTGTCCTAGAACCAGAAATATATGAAATGACTGACAATTGGCATCCTTATCAATTATCACAATATATTTTACCATCATTGCACAATTATATTCCTGATAATTTTATGAAAAACCAATTTTACTATGAAACAATTCTAACACAAACAAAATCCGCTACTTTTCAATATTCCACAGATCATGTTGACAACACGAAATTTCGTTATTGCAAAGTCAAAATTTTAAAATTCATGACTTTATCAGATTGGGGCAAAAAGCCAAATGATTCTCGAGATTTATTAAATTCAAACAATTCCAGATTTAATTATTATGACTACATCCTGGCTTGGTCAAGGGCCTTTTTCAGACAAAACAAATCTTTTTCTCTTTCTTATTTCTTTTATTTTTGTCCGAATTTTTCCTATCCTACTCCTTATTGGTTTCACAAATGGTGGAAGACTTTCGGATTAGACAAATCAATTGTCCCTACAGATGTACAAATAACCTTCGGCCAATGGTCAACAAAAGTTTCTTACCCAGAACAAATTTCTCAGACACCTCTTTGGGCTTTATTTTGTCATAATTTCCAAGTCCCATGGATTTTTATGACAGAATTTGACTTAAGGGAGGAACAAATGTGTGAGTGTGTGACATTACAAAAGTGTGAGTGTGTACAAAAAACAATCTTACCAATTCTGATTCGAAAATACAAAATAAAATGGTGGGACAAAACTGAAATTTCTCATTGCAATTCTGAGGCAGTGACAAAATATTTCTTTTCAAAACCAGAATATTGTAAAACAATTCCTCTCAAACAATCACAACAAAATGAAGAGTTTTTAGCCAAAAAACAACAAATTATGTCCCAGATGGCTAAATGCACAAATCCAAAGGATCTGGAAAGACTAATGGTCCAACTTAGCGACGAAGGCAGTTCATCCTCTATGAATGAAGGGGATACTCAACCTAATGATGACTTCTACACACAACCAGACGATCTAGAATTAGATCTGTAAAGCTGCACAAAAAGAGGACGCCATCAAGCACCAGCCGCCCTGGCCCACCTCTGGTCACAAGATTCAACAAATCATTCAGCCGCCCTGGCCCCCTGGTCACAAAATTCAACAAATCATTCAGCCGCCCTGGCCCACTGGTCACAAAATTCAACAAATCATTCAGCCGCCCTGACCCACTGACCACAAAATTCAAAAGAAGATTCCTCCTGCCGACCTGCAAGACAAAAAACTCATCAGTATATATAGTCTAGATAGCTCATTGTAATAAGCAGGCAAAAATTAGTATCAGTTTTAAATTCTCTCTATATATCTCTCTCTCTAAAAATCTCTTGTACTCATCAACCATCTTGTACTCCCAACAATTTGCAATAAACAAGTAAGTTTACTACTCCCGCCGCGAGTACTTACAATTGTTTGTTAATTGTTACAAATTATCTTTTCAAACAAAAACGTTACGAAAGGTGGAAACCACTAACCTTCCAGACCTACGGGTGACGGATAAACTGAGGTTGAACGAAAGCCTACGTATACGTATTTTCAAAAGTCAAAGTTACTGTAGCAAAAAAGTCAAATTTACTATTCACTATTCATGCGATATTTATTTTGATATTTCTATGTTATTTATTGTTATTATCTTAATATGCATGCTTTAAAATCGGACCTCAACCACTAACCTTCCAGACCTACGGGTGACGGATAAACTGAGGTTGAACGAAAACCTACGTATACGTATTTTCAAAAGTCAAAGTTACTATTCACTATCGATATTTATTTTGATATTTCTATGTTATTTATTGTTATTATCTTAATATGCATGCTTTAAAATCGGATCTCTGATCTTTGGTATATATATATATATATATATATATATATAGGTAGGTGCTCCTGTGAGAACCTAAATATCGTGAGAAATTGGATACATTAGGTTTTTTCCTAATGTATCCAATACATTGGATACATTAGGTTCTGACCTAATGTATTCTCACGGTTCTCACAATATTTAGATTCTCATTTGAGCATCTACCTATATATATAAATATACTTCCTCCGTTCCGGGTAAGTTGCAACAATTTGCCATTTTGGGCATTCTACTTAAGTTGCAACAATGCCAAATAAAGAAACTCTTTATTACTTTTATAATCCTCCACTCATTCTCTCTCTTCCTCCCAACCACTCATTATTCTCCATTTATTCTCTCTCTTCCTCCCAACCACTCATTATTCTCCTTTCTTAATTTTTGTACTTTTCCTTCCATGTTGCAATTTACCCGGAACGGAGGGAGTATATAGTGTAGGAAGTCACTAAATTCATGACAAATATTCATATTCAATTGTTTACAAGTTCATATTTGCTGATGAAAATTCCTAAAAGTCTTTAGTCAAAATGTCCTTCCAGAGTTGATACTAACATACACTGATTTAAGGACAGGAGGAGCACTATTTTGTAGCCGTTAATGATCAAGGCGACTGGAACACTTGATACAAAGAAAATTTTGAGGGAAACTAGTTCCTCTATAAATTATAAACAGTCTTGTTTTAATAGTGTAATACCCGGATTCTGGAGGTAGTATTTTTATTATTTTGGAACCTCCTAATTTGTTTTGGACTCAATTAATTAGGAGTTGTGTTGGGTTAATAAGCTTTGGGCCCAAGTAATTGAAACCCAATAAGGATTTTAGGAAAACCTTTTCCTTAATTAGGAAAACCCTAAAATATAAATACTCTCCTAATTCCCTAGCATTACTATGATTCTACCGCAAAGAAAGAAAGAAAGAACGGGAAAGGGAGAGAGCGGCAGAGGGAGGGAGGAGCCGCAGGAAGAGAAGGAAGAAGAGAAAGAGAAGGGAGTTCGATCAAGGTAAAATCCCACTCCCTAAGTTTGAATCACTTGTATTATTTTGATCTAGTAATTGGGGATTTTGACTTAGAAACCTAACCCTAAAAGATGAACTAGGGTTTATGAAAGTGAGATTTAAAAAGTGATTTTGATGAATTAAGACTTAGTGTGTGTATGTGTATGTGTGTGCCGATGTTGCTGTGTGTGTGTGAGTGGACTGCAGTGTGTGTGTGTTTGTGTGTGCGTGTGTTAGCAGTAGGTGTGTGCGTGTGTTTTATGTGTGTGTGTGAAGGTGTGTCCAGTGTGTGTGCGGAATGTGTTCTGGGAATGGAAATCCTCAAAGCTGTGAATAGTAATCCTCGAAGCTGTGAATAGTAATTTTCAAAGCTGTGAATAGTAATATGCGAAACTATGAATAGTAATCTGCGAAGCTGTGAATAGTAATTTACAAGGCTGTGAATAGTAATGGATCTAGTGGTGGGATTACCAAAAACGTTGAAAGGGTAAAATGCAGTTTGGGTCATTGTGGACAGACTCACGAAATCGGCCCATTTTCTGGCGATCAAGGTGACGGATTCCCTAGAAAAGATGGCTAAACTATACATTGATGAGATTGTAAGGTTGCATGGAATACCGGTTTCAAGAGTGTCAGATCGAGATGAAAGATTCACGTCGAAATTTTGGAAAAGTTTGCAACAAGCATTAGGGACAGAGTTGACAATGAGTACAGCTTTTCACCCGCAGAACGATGGGCAGTCAGAGAGAACTATTCAGACATTGGAAGATATGTTAAGGGATACATCGTTGGATTGGCAAGGGACTTGGGATGAACATTTGCCATTGGTGGCATTCGCGTATAACAACAGTTTCCATGCTAGTATCGGAATGGCACCGTACGAAGCATTATATGGACGAAAGTGTAGATCACCGACTTGTTGGGATGAGGTAGGTGAAAGGAAGCTGACTGGACCGGAAATTGTCCAAGTAACGGCGGATAAAGTACAGCAGATACGGAATTGGCTTTTGACCGCTCAGAGTAGACAGAAATCCTATGCCGATCGTAGGAGGCGTGATTTAGAATTTCAGATAGGGGATAGAGTGTTTTTGAAAATCTCGCCGACTAAAGGAGTTATGAGGTTTGGCATTCGTGGGAAGTTAAGCCCGAGATACGTGGGACCATTTGAGATTTTGGAAAGAGTTGGAGCAGTGGCTTATAAATTAGCCTTACCACCTGTGCGGGCGGGAGTGCACAACGTGTTTCATGTATCAATGTTAAGAAAGTACATTCCCGACCCAAGTCATGTGATCGAGTATAAGCAGCTTAGAGTTCGCGCTAATTTGAGCTATGATGAAAGGCCTATGAAGATTGTTGATCGCAAAGACTAGATTTTGAGGTAAAGAGTGATTCCTTATGTAAAGGTGCAATGGAGAAACCATACGGAAAAAGAAGCTACGTGGGAGCTCGAGAGCGAGATATGAGAGACGTATCCCGACCTATTTTCAGAATGACGTACGTTTAGTTTGGAGGACCAAACCCTTTTAAGGAGGTAAGAATGTAATACCCGGATTCTGGAGGTAGTAATTTTATTATTTTGGAACCTCCTAATTTGTTTTGGACTCAATTAATTAAGAGTTGTGTTGGGTTAATAAGCTTTGGGCCCAAGTAATTGAAACCCAATAAGGATTTTAGGAAAACCTTTTCCTTAATTAGGAAAACCCTAAAATATAAATACTCTCCTAATTCCCTAGCATTACTATGATTCTACCGCAAAGAAAGAAAGAAAGAACGGGAAAGGGAGAGAGCGGCAGAGGGAGGGAGGAGCCGCAGGAAGAGAAAGAAAGAGAAGGAAGAAGAGAAAGAGAAGGGAGTTCGATCAAGGTAAAATCCCACTCCCTAAGTTTGAATCCCTTGTATTATTTTGATCTAGTAATTGGGGATTTTGACTTAGAAACCTAACCCTAAAAGATGAACTAGGGTTTATGAAAGTGAGATTTAAAAAGTGATTTTGATGAATTAAGACTTAGTGTGTGTATGTGTATGTGTGTGCCGATGTTGCTGTGTGTGTGTGAGTGGACTGCAGTGTGTGTGTGTGTTTGTGTGTGCGTGTGTTAGCAGTAGGTGTGTGCGTGTGTTTTATGTGTGTGTGTGAAGGTGTGTCCAGTGTGTGTGCGGAATGTGTGCTGGGAATGGAAATCCTCAAAGCTGTGAATAGTAATCCTCGAAGCTGTGAATAGTAATTTTCAAAGCTGTGAATAGTAATATGCGAAACTATGAATAGTAATCTGCGAAGCTGTGAATAGTAATTTACAAGGCTGTGAATAGTAAATTGGCGTGCTGTGAATAGTGTTTTGGTGTGGGTAATCGAATACTAAAACACATGGTGGAGAATAGAAACTATGAAACCCTAAGGGTATTTTGGTAAACCTAAAAGGGGTACATTGGGGTACAAATCTTATGGATGGTACAAACCCTAGATTGGATAGTAACCTAAAGGAGTTAAAGAGGATGACTCATAAGGTTAACAAGATAAAATAAAGTATAAAGGGGGACGGGAATTTAAGTAATTCATGTTCCTAAGAAAGTCTTATTGCGTGTTTGTAGATTGTGCACGTGACCTTGCAAAGGAAAATAACGCAAAGCTAAGGTAAGGGATTACGATCCTAGCTTTTGATTGTCTCTATCCTTTAATGTAGGATTCCTTGAATTTCTTTCATGAGTCGTTACCATGTGGCGGTAACGTTTTGCATTCTTAAAAGTTGTGAACGCCTTTTTAAATGCTCTTACCCTTTGTCATATTGTAAATCAATGGTATCGAAAGTAACTTTGAAATTGTATGGTGTTCTTGTACCTTGAACACTAAGTTGAAACTTTGCTATATCTTAATTTGGTATAGACGTGTTGAAACTTTGCTATATCTTAATTTGGTATAGACGTGTTGAAACTTTGCTATATCTTAATTTGGTATAGACGTTCGCTTAGTCTGATATGAAAAGGACTAAGTAGGTTAATCTAGTTTGAAATGAAAAAGAACTAGACTTTTATACTACTTATTGAAGTAGTTGATTATCATGATAAATCTTACTTAAATGCCCTGATCAGGCATTGCACCTGAAATGGTGACGTTATCTTGGAATTGACGGACTTGAAAGTAAATGCCACATTTCGTATTGAAAAGTTTAATTGTTAACTGTCTTGAACTTAACGGTTAACTTGATATTTTATGAAAGCTTATCTTTGAAAATATTATTGTTGTTTCGTTCTTCCGGTCATCTCTCCTTAGAACCCGGAGAGATCCCGTATGAACTTACTGAGCATTGTTCGCTCACCCCTTCCATAATTACTGTTCTTCAGGTAATAAGTAGGTGGAGGATCCCAAAGGACGAGAAGACGTTGTTAAGGTGAAGTTTGAAAATCATTGATGCCGAGAGGTTTTATGGACGGTGGTTACTAGCCGTTAGTTTTGAAAGACAATTATTACGCTTCCGTTATTTATTTTGAATTGTGGTTAGAAATACTAGCCGTGGAGATACGAATGGTAGTTTATGACCGTTACTCCTTTATTTTGGGGACGTATTTATATTATTTAAAGGATGTTATAATACTCTGAAATTTGGGGTGTTACAAATAGGCTTTAATGTTTAGGGTTTAAGGTTTAGAGTTTAAGGTTTAGGGTTGAAAGGTAATACTAATACTCCCTCCGTCCCAAAATAATCTTCACATTTGACTATTCAAACTTTTTAAGGACATGAACCATTGCTTCACTAGCCATAGCCATGTTGTGTCTATCCACTTTTAAGCCCAAATTGTAGAAATGGAAAAACTTTTTGGAACAATGAGAAATGGCAAATGAGAAGATCATTTTGGGACGGAGGGAGTATTAAAAAGTGGATTTTTTTTAACTTATAAAGAAAGTTTCCCTCAAAACCTACTCCTATTGATAATAAGTAAGGGATTTTCTTACCATATTAAAAGGGGCAATGTTAGACCTGGTTTATTTGCGGGGTAAATATAAAGTCACAAAAAAGTTTCACAAAATGTGGGTTACAAAATAATGTGTCAAAATTCTATTAGTGTTTTTTATTAAAGTGTGTCAGGTCCACAATCGATGCAACCAATAAAATATCGTCACCTCACTTTGTATCCATCATTTTGTAAACTTCTTTTGTACCCTTAGCATTGCCCTTATTTGCGATCTTTCACATGATCGTCCGCAAAAGACAAAGAACTTGGTGGACAAAAAATAAAAAATTCAAGGAGATTGTTTTGGCATCTTAGTGGGACACATGTCCACCAATGAGTGGTTAACTAGTTTTTATAAATAAATGTTTTATATATAGCTTTCTTCACTTATAATTGGTGTAATTTTAGTAAAAAAAAAAAAAAAATACAAAAAATCAAAATCTATATTTTTTTCATTCTCTATAAATAGAGTCTAATATTGATATAGTTGGTGCACAATCAAACGCATTCTCTTTTCCTCTTTCAACATATCTAACTATCCATCTTTTTTATTTGCCTAATTTTTCATTGTTATCATGGATTCAAATTTCCCATTTGATTCAAACTCTCAAGAATTCCTCAACTCCCAAGAATATCTCAACTCTCAAAATTATTCAAACTCTGAATATTATTCTCAAAATTTGACGAACACTCAAAACTTTGGTAATTTTGAAAATTATCCATGCTCTCAAATTTCTCCAAATCTCACTCAGTTTCCTACATCTGTAAATGTCCAGAGATCCCAAAATATATCCCGAAATTTATTTCAAAATGTTGAACAAACACAAACAAATCCTAAGAAAGGTGGGAAATGTACCGGTTGGCTTGTTAAAGAAGATGTGGCACTAATGTCAAGTTGGGTTTTCGTTAGTGAAGACAGTGTACGGGGAAATAACCAAAAGAGTACCATGATATGGGCACGAGTGGCAAAATTGTATGAACAAGCTCGATTGGAGAATCCGGAAGAATTGCATGAAAGAAATGTGAATTCAATGAAAAGTCGTCATAAACGACTTAGCGATAATGCGAGCAAATGGGTATCTGCATACAAGGAAGCATACCGTAGGAGAAGGAGTGAAATGAGCAAGAAAGATATTGTGGCTGAAGCTCACACAATTTATGAGGCTGATGGTGGTAAGTTTACTGATTTGCATGTATTTGAAGAAGTTATGAGTAAACATCCTAAGTGGGAGTTAAATCTGGATCACAATGCAACACGTACCCGTTGTGAAGATGAGGAGGACAACGAAGAAAGTCGTGGCAACTCGAAAAGATCAAGGACAAATGAAGAGAGGGGGGGGGGAGCATTCAACCCCTTTAAATTGTATTTTTAAATTTTGTTTCAAATTTATATGTTTATTTATATTCATACTCCCTCCGTCCCACTTGAATTATGACAAATTTCCATTTTGGGCTTCCCATTCGAATGAGGACAACCCATAAATGGAAGTGTTTCATTTAATGGGACCCACACACACTCACAACAACTTTCCACTCATTATTCTCTACCTCACTTTATCTCTCATACTTCACTTTTTATACTCACAACACCTACTCCACTAACACTTTTTCCTTAATCCCCGTGTCCAACCAAAAAATCCTAATTCGGGTGGGACGGGGGGAGTATATTGTATTTTTTTTTTGTGTAATAATTACAATTTTAGTACTATAAATTATTTATATAAAATTATTATAAGATAAAAAATAATAATTGAGGTTGAAAATAAATGTAATAATATCAATAAAAAAAGAGATAATTTGGGTTGGGTTGGATTGGTTTGGATTGTGAATAAATGAAAAGAGAGAAAGTTAGTTGAGGTTGTAGATTGTGTATGTGGAGGAGAGAGAAATATTATTTTATTTGTAGATTGGGTTGAGTAGGATTGTTGAGAAAGAAGGTCTTAAGGCACAAATGAAAGTTCACAAAAAGATGGGGTACAATATGAGGTGTCAATATTTTATTGGCTGTATTGATTGTGAATCCGCCACACTAATTAAAAGCACCAACAAAATCGTTGCATATGATAAACCAAAATTTGTGATATTCTTTGTTTCATTAGTATTACCCTATTAAAAGTCAAAATCAAAGTTGTATAAAAAAGAGCTACGACATTTATGTTCACACTTAATGTAGGGATGGCTAAACTGAACTGGAACTGCCAAACCGGAACCGAAAAGCCCAGAACCGCCTTGAACCTTGACGAAAACCATACCGTGTGAACCGGAACCATTTGTAACACGGGCCGGTTCCAGTTCATCCCCTTCGAAAACCGTGAACCGGCGGTTCCGAACCGCCATGAACCACCTAGACCGAACCGGAACCGTTAGCAAAACCGTCAAAATCATTAGATTTCAAACGGTTCATCAGAATTATCCGTTACTAACGGAAAATTGACAAGAAAAATTGAGTTTTGACTGAATCTTAAGCCAAATTCAGTGAATAAAAATAATGAAAATTGTTGAGTATATAAAAGAAAAGAGGGATGAACCTTTTTAATTTTTTAAACATTTTTTCTATACTTTTTTGTAAAAATATTCGGCTATAAAATATTATTATAATTGTTTTTTTTTTGTTAAAAATATTATTAAAAAAAAAAGAAATCGTGGACCGGCGATTCTGAACTGTAACTGTAACTGGAAGAGAAACGGTTCGGTTACGGTTCAAGCTTTTCCAGAACCGGCGGTTTGGAACCAGAACCGTAACCGGAACCGAGTTTTGTCATCCTTAACTTAATGTACCACAATTATCTCCATTTGTAACGAACTTTTGAACATAATATTGAATCATACCTGAGTTTCCATGTTCTCAAGCATGTTCCGTACTGCCATATCTAGGGCGAGAAATGTAAGAGTTTATGCTTTAAAAAAAGAAAGGCTGAACTTCTTTTTTTGTCCCTAGACACAGTAGGTAACTCGACTTTAATTATTCTACTCCCTCTAGTCTAAAATTGATGATTTTATTTATTTATTTAAAGGACATTTCAAAAAGGTTTGTGGCTACTTCAGGGGGCACTGTCAATTAAAAATATTACTTTATAGTATCTCTATGTGATGTTACAGGTTTTGCATGTTTTAGATTTAGGTTTTTCTTATGTTCCTCTAAAATCATAGGTAATGACTCTTGAAATAAAAATCAATTAGACATTCCTAAGAAAACCGTCGCATGCTTTAGGTTCGGTCGGGGCCTGTTCCGAGGTATCTATAGTGGTGACTCTGCTGGAACTTAATAACAGGGTTAAGCTTGCATTTTATTTTTGGTGTTCGATTTTTTTTGGGCGTGGTTTCCTCAAAAAGGTCAACACCACACGCGTTTAGCCTTCTAAGCCAAGGGTGCGCGAGTTTGACCTCATATGCCAAACTCGTCTGGTCTGCATCTAGTCTTCTTGAAGCACGTGCCCTTGATTTTAGGAGGTAATAAAAGTGTGAGTGTTTTTAACAACTGAATCCACGAAGGATTTAACAATTTTGCCCCATAAGTTGTCATTTAAACGTTCCTAGGAAAACCGTCACACGCTTTAGGCTCGGCCATAGTCTTTTCTAGAGTATCTACAGTGAAGACTCTGCTGATGAATTAATAAGAGGGTTAAGCTTGTATTTTATTTTTTGTGTTCTATTTGTTTTTTGCGTGGTTTGGTCTCAGCGATTTTGGTCTTCTAAGTAAAGGGGGCGCAAGTTTGACCTTATATGCCAAGCTCGCCTACTCTGCATCTTGTCCTTCTTGGATCATGTGCCCTTGATTTTAGGAAGGAATAAAAGTGTGAGTGTTTGTTCTAACTGAATCCAAGTTGGATTTAACAGTTTTGCCCCGTAAGTCGTCATTTAGATGCGACATTTATGTCGTCCTGATTTGGGGTCAGGGACGCCTAGGTGTGGCTACTTGTAGAGCTAAATTCGTACAGGTTTTGGTCCCTGCAGTCTTTTAATTCTTTATAGCAAACCCTAGACTTTTCAACAATGCAAAACAGTACTTCAACTTCAAGAAATTTCAGCTTCATCCTATTCTCCTCCGCTTCGGTTAACTTTGACTTTGCCTTGACTATGACTATTCTTGACTTTTTGGAATATGACTTTGAAGCTCATGAAATAATACATCCGGATAACCAATAAAAAGATTAAACTACCCCCGGATTACATTAAAGCCCAACCATTACATAAATATCCCAAGTTACATCAAAACTAGTCTAAAGTACATCAAAATGAACTAAAATACATAGGAAAATAAGGGAAATAATATATACAAAATCCGCCACATCAAATTCCTCCACGCTTAGACCGTTACTCGTCCTTGAGTAACATCCTAACCCCACTCTAAACTCTGGTCTAATCAGCGTAGCATGGGAGAAAATGACCCCTAATCTCCTCTAATCCTCCAAGTCAAAAGTCAACAAACACAAACAACTCGGAGTATAAGAAACTCCGTCCCCATTATCACCAAAAACAAACAAATATCAATGGCCTTAGCCCGATACAAACTCCAAAATAGTGAAAAACCGTATCCGGAGGACTAAGGCCCACTCATAAAAGCCACGGGGAACTAAAATATCCTAAATTTCCCCCACGCTAGTCTCACACTACAAGTCTCCCTCATAAAAAATAAGTTTTTGGCCGGGTAGTGGTCCCGCGTAAAACTCACCTCGTGTTTAGCACCAACACCCCCTTATAACTCCAAAAAACAAAACGAGGTTTTCTATCCTATTACCCACTAACCGAACCTCCAACATCAAAATATGAAAATCCTAACCCGAGACTCCTTACCCCCCTTATGACTTCTCTCCGGTGAATAAATGATAAAACACTCAATATCTCACCTTTTGCCTAAGCGCCCTTTCGGGTTTTCACATAGCCTCTCTCTTTTTTTTTCAGTTTTTTTTTTTTTTTAGGAAAAGAAAAAAAAATAAAAAAAAAATAAAATAAAATAAATAAAATGCGTACTATACATAATACAAACTCTCCCCCACGCTTAAACTACACAGTATCCTCAATGTGTGTGAAACAGTAAAAATAAAGGACAGTAAAAGCATAAGGAAAAGGTGTACCCTCACTGTGGCCACTGCCACTGCCAGTGGGCCTAGGAGTAATACTGAGTCTGCGGTGGATACTGAGGCTACAGCGGCTCCTGAGACTGTGAACTGGAGCCCTCTCCCTGATGTCGGGGAAGTCTGGATGCCTGCCGCTGTTCCCGAGCCTCTGACCGGGATGCCATCATGGCGTAGTACTCATCCTCCACCGGTACATACTGTGGGGGCCCCTGCTGCTGCATCATCCAGGACTCCATCTGCTGATGTCTCCTGGATATTATAGCCTGCTGGTCCTCGAGCCCCTCTAATCTATCTGAAAAATCCTCCCAGCACCTATCCTCAAAGGCATATCTGTTCTGATGCATCTGATCCTCAAATGTGTGCCGGGACTATACAATGGATAGCATCTCCTGCTGCTGGCCCTCTAAGAAGGACCGCATCTGTGACCAGTCCCCAAAAGCATCAGAACCGCCCTGCTGCTGTGGCATCTCCTGCATCTCCTCATCATCTGGTGCATTCTCCTCCTCCTCCTCCTCCTCCTCCTCATCATCATCATCATCATCACCATCATCATCATCATTACCACCTCTATTAACCCACAGTTTACTCCCGACGTCAAGTACACCGGGCATTTTCCAATCCCTAGCTGTCGAGCCCGACGGGAAAACAGCCCCATGCTCACACATTACAGAAAGCTCGTCCCCATAATGGAACTTTAAAGCACTGCCCAAACGTGTGAAATCATCATACCGGCTCAGATAATCGTGGTCATAAAAGTTGGGTCCCCTAACATACACAGCCGCATCGGGATGAGCTTGAACAAAATGTTCCACCAATAGAGTAATCATGCCCCCCATCGGGATGTTACCACACCCCCTACTCACACAAAGTGCACACCTAACCAAAAAGATATCCACCCAATCCGGGAGTGTTTTAGAGGCCTTGGGCAGTGCCGTCCTCAATAACGCAACATCCATGGCGTTCAGTTGCGCCGGCTCCCCCTTTGCCAGAAAAGTCATTGATAAGCCTCTATAAAGAAGCCTCCAAGCAGGGTGGGTTAGACTGGTGGCTACATTATCGGGCTTGGAAAAGGTCAACCCTTTCAACTCCACAAAGAAATGGTGCGCCAATTGATCGCTCTCCTCGAACTTCCCTCTCGGCTCCGACACCCCAAATATATTCCTAATTTCAGAATAGGACAAGGTTTTCACTTGATCATTTAAGTGAAACTTAACACTCGGCACCCCCTTACTTGCACCCTCTCAAAAGTGGAAAGAAATTCAAGCGTGTGGCGCTTGTAAACTGCCGCCTTCTTCCCCAAGAATAGCTCAAGTCCAGTCTCCATCAACAATCTTCGGACTTGGATTTCCAAACCAATTAAATCAATCACACCCGCATCCAAAAATTTTGTGACTTGAAGTCTACGGCTGTACTCATCTAAACTCTTCCATTTGCCCTTTTGTGCTTCACTCAATTTTTTAAGTCCTAAGAAGATATCTCCCTCGGGAGGAGGTGGTATAAGAACGCTCTTTTTAGCCTTCTTCACGGCTTTACTACTCTCACTACTACTTCTTGCTCCGACCTTATTCCTTCCCATATTTCTCAAATTCAATGAATCACAACAACGCTCACAATCACTCACCAATCAACAATAATTAACAACACACACTCAATCAACCAAGTCAACACAATAATATCCCTTCAACAATCCCAAAATAGCCACCACTCAACAATCCACAAATTAAAATTCGAAGGAAGATGAGAATTATTACCTTCCAATGCTCTATTAGTGCCCAACAACTATCCTTGTTCCTCCAAATTTGCTCGAAGAATGAAAAATCAAAAAGCCCCAAATTTCGAATTCTAGGGTTTTTGAAATTCGGACTTCAAACTCGGAATTGAAGGTTAATGGCGATGGCTTGGGTCGAATTTAGGGTGGAGAAAATGATTTAAGGTGAAGGAGTGAAGTAAATTGAAGAAATTTGTGATGAATTTGAGTTTAGAGTTTAGAGAGAGAAAGTGGGTGAAGATGATGATTTCGGGTGAATTGAGGGAGGGAAAGTGTTTAGGGAGGAAGAAGATGAAGGAGGGGGGTTGATTTGATGGAGGGGGAGGTGGTTTTCCGTGGTGGAGAGAGAGGAGTATGGCGGCGGTTGTGGGGTTTTGGGTAGAGAGAGAGAGCGACGAGTTTAGAGAGAGAGAGAGATGAACGGGGTGTGAGAGAGAGAGAGAGACCTGGCGAGGAGTTTTTTTTTTCTAAGTTCAACACAGTAGCCGAAACTTTGCCCCTTCACAAGTCGTGATGGGTGGCACGAGTCGTGCTGATACAAGTCACTCGTGAGCACGAGTGGAGCACACTTGCTGATAGAAATTCTTCCAAGATGGGACTCGTGCGCACGACTGGATCACACGGGCAGATAAACCCGTCACGAGTCGTGCCAGTTGGCACGAGTCGTGACAAGGCCTGGCAGTTTTTTTTTTTTTTTTTTTAATTGCCCCCATGTGTGCCTCCATGCCAAGATTTCCTGCACCCACAAAAACAAAAACATACCCTTTAGTAGTACCAATTCAATATAAAAATTAAAATCAAAAGTGTTGGATATTATGCCCTAGGCCCTTGAGAAAGGCCTATGCGTTATATCATAACTTCATTATTATAGAGATAACAAAACCGATTATTATATCTTTTGCATGTTTATTATAATAATCATTGTCCCTAGCACTTATGAAGGGCTAGTATGAGTTTGATGAATAATCATATGATGATTATAGCGCATAGGATGCGGATTAAACTTGTGGGTACATGTTGGAGAACAAGTACTGGATAGACCCGTTATGAGATTTATGTCATGGTCAAATGTCATAATTAAATCTCATAATAGTTATATGATTCATCCTTAGACCTGAGATTATCATAGTCTTCCACGTGATGAACATTATGTTTGGCGTACTCAAACGCTACCCCTAACCGGGTGGTTATAAAGGCTACGATTGGCATAATCGAATTCTTGTAGGGAAGAATGATAAGTCAAGATGGGACTTGTCCCTCTCTCAAGAGAGATATCTTCTTGGCCACTCGATGAGTAAGATTGATAAAAGTGTACGGCCGTACCCAAATGAATTGAAGCGTTCAATGTTATTTGCTCATATCAATCTACTCGAGATCGAGAAAGCATTGGACAACATAAGTTGACGTGGACCATGACTTATGTCCAATATGATATCGCGTGACAAAGGGATTATGATATGTTCTATAAGGTTACTTTGGGCTTTCAAAGTTATACTAATTGGGTAGTCATAATGGCTTGCTAGAGTCCGCTTATGATTTACGAGGTCTTCGGACTCGTTGCCAATATAGTATAATCCTATTGAGTCACACACACAGAACGGATCTTGCTTGGCACGAAAAACGAGAAAACTGGGAAGTGGAAAAACCAGCCATACGGATGGTTTAGACTATCCGTACGGATAGTTTGTCCGCTGACGAGTTTTTGTCAGATTTGTTTCTGGGAAAGGAATCCTTTAACCTAATGGAATTAGGTTTCTCCCAGTTTATATTCTGTGTTCTCTTCAGCCGGAAACTAAGCCTTAGGCATTGATTTTGGAAATCAACAAGAGTTTCTTGGAGAGAGAAAAACACATAATATACTTAGGTTATTGGGGTTTGATTTTTGCTCATCATCAAACCATAATAATCTAAGGAAGATTGAAGAATGGTTCTTCAACCATGTTTTTAAAGCCTAAGGATCTAGCAGTCAAATCAAGATGCGTTCTTGAGTCCGTTCGATGTGTGGATACCGATAGAGGGCGTTTGCTTTAACACCTCAAAGTCCGTGTTCATGGATTCGATCTTCAAGGGTATGTTTCTTTCATCTTGTATTTAATTTAATCAACATGCACGAATCCGAGCTCTTGGGTGTTTGATTTTATCTGTTTATTCCGCTGCGCAAGATGCATCAAAACCCAACAAAAAGCATAATGTACACAATAACCAACAAAATAAGCAAATAAATCCCGGGTTGCCTCTCGGTTAGCCGCCCTTCTTTATCGTCTTTAGCTAGACCAAATGCCGGGAAAGCACCCAGCATGCATCAAAGTTTAAAGTCTTTGACAAGACTCGGACCCAAAGCTATCAAACATATACCGGGTCTTGGAGATCAATCACCTCCAAAGCCGCGGTATTCACGACTTCGTTCTCAAAATACTGTTTTAACCGTTGACCATTAACTTTGAATCCTTTGTCCTCATTAGGACTAGAGATTACCACCGTCCCAAGCGGGGACACCTCCTTCACCACATAAGGGCCGGTCCACCGAGACCTTAACTTGCCCAGAAACAAACGAAGACGGGAATTGAAAAGAAGGACTTTTTTGACCAACCTTAAAGTCCTTTCTAATGATCATTTTATCATGCCATATCTTCGCTCGCTCTTTGTAAAGAAGGTTATTCTCATATGAATCTCTCCTAATCTCATCCAACTCACTCAAATGCAATTTTCGCTCCTCACCGGAACCCTCTAAGTTCATATTGAACTTTTTGACCGCCCAATAGGCTTTGTGTTCAAGCTCCACCGGTAAATGGCAAGGTTTACCAAACACCAACCGATATGGTGACATACCAATCGGTGTCTTATATGTCGTCCGGTAAGCCCACAACACATCTTCAAGCCTTTGACTCCAATCCTTCCTATTCGGGTTCACAGTTTTTTCAAGGATGGATTTAATCTCTCTATTGGACACCTCGGCTTGGCCATTTGTTTGGGGATGATAAGCAGCCGACACCTTATGGGTGATGTAATATCTCTTGACTAGAGCTTCGACTGTCTTATTGCAAAAATGAGTCCCCCTATCACTAATAATGGCCCTTGGCATCCCAAACCGACACAAAATGTTGCTCCTAAGGAAGTTGACCACTACTTTTGAATCATCGGTGCGCTTTCGACACTGTTTGTGGGTTGCGCGTGCGTCTCGCCCCTAAAGCGGGACTCGCGCGCCTCCCATTATAGCAGTAACGGATTGCACCTTATTTCCCTCCCTTTTCTTATTTACAACATCTCTTCTTGATCACAAAAGAGCCTCTTTTTACCTCCACATTCATCCCCCCTAGTTTTATAACCTCCAATCCCATTATTCTAGCCATTTCTTAAAAACAAAATATTTCTTTTAATTATTATTTGATTTTCTTTTATTTATTTCATTTATTATTTTATTTATCTTATTTTCTATTGGTCAAATCCATCTTACATGGATTGATCATTTTCCCTCCAACCTTTCCCTCTCTTTTTTACCTATAAAAACCCCCTCCTTCTACCTTAAAAAAGGACCAACTTCATCTTCTCTACAAAAACTATACACAAGTTCTTGGACACTCTTTTTGGACCCCAACTTTGATTCACAAACTACATTATACACAAATTCTCCCAACAAGAGTTCTTAGTAACAAGACTCTACACAAATTGTTCAACAACAATTTCTCTACAACAACACCATTTTCAAGTCCAAGTTTGAAGTCCTCTTTCTTAAGGTACTTTATTCTTCTTCTCCTATTTTACATGTCTTTCTAATGTATGCAATCCCCATCAATGGGACATGACCAAATAATCACTTTACTATATTAAAGTTGGTTAAGGTTATCTCCCTACATTTACACTCTAGTTTAATTTATTTAACCTTTGACATTTAATCAATAAAACAATTCTCTTTTATTTTCCTTTGTAAATTTCCCCTTTCTTTCCATTGTAATTGTTAGCACTTCTTACATTAATAATTGAAGGAGTTTTCTTTTTAGTATTAGAACACCAAAAGTAGCAAGACCCACGTAAGCGGGGCGGAGTGGGTGTTTAAGTACTTCCCACTCCGTCACCTAACCCCCGAACCCTTCTCTTCCCGAATCTCTGGTTTTCGTACAAAAAGGCTATCTTTCTTAGGTTTTCTCGCGTTCCTCAAAAACGTGGGTGGCGACTCTAAAACACAATTAGACATCCTAGGTAATTCACGCGCTCTAGCCAAGCCGTGGTTCCCCGGGGTATCTACAGTGGCGACTCTGCTGGGGAATGTAGAGGGTTAAACTTGCGTGGTGTTCTTTTATTCTGTTTTCTGGGCATTCTGGTAAAAAGGGTAGGAAGTGCGCGCCTCCGGACGTCTTGGACTAACGCGCGCGCCTCCGACCCTTTGAACCAGAATCGCCCACCTTCCATCTCGTCCTTCAATTCCGTGTTTCTGTGCTAACGTTTACTGCAGGGGAAAAAGTTCTATAATTTAGGGTCAAGGCAATCCCTTGAACCCCCTGATTTGCAGGTACTGCCCAGAAGCGGGCGCCTCCACTTCTCTCAGTCTAACGCGCGCGCCTCCCGAGTAGGCATCTGAATGCGCGCGCTTCTGGGCATTTCCCAGAAACAAAAACAGTGAACAGAATGGACAGTTTTGACAGTGTGTGGGCACCGGGCCTGCACAGAACAACTTTTATTTCCTGTTCATTTTTATCGGTCACACGGGTGATTCGAAAGTTGTAAATTACGTGCTTATTTGTTTTTTTTATTTCCTTTGAAAAAAAAAATTGTCACTTGGTAGACCTCACACTACGCGCACAATTCTTATCAACTGCTCACTATCGAGTCGCACAAGTCCAACCCCAAACCCGTCGAGGCCCGTCCTAGGAAGTTTCAAGCTCCACTCGACCTTAACTCTTTCGAAGCGGTAAACCTCAGCCCGTGGCGTAGTTCATGACTACATGCCGGGGGTGACCTTTAAGCCTCTCTTTAGCCGAGTACTAACCACACAATTCTAGCTAGGGTCTAACACTCCGTGACTCAAGTCGGTTTCCATGTGCCGAGATTTCCCTAAACTAATGTCTTCAAATCATACATGCCACTCGTTGTTTTGGACGAAATAAAACTCCGTCCCCAAGTGGTTATTATGGACGAAAATAAAAATCCGTCCCCGCATGTATGCTTTACTACATTAATTTAGTTTAATCCCGACACATGTAGGATTCACAAGCGTGGTGGAATCCGATGAGTATATGGGACCGCGAGAAGGTCTATATACTAGTGTGACGATTCCACTATTTTTCTAGAAACCCCAAAAAGGACCACGTCCTTCCGACTTTTGTAAATAAAAATAAAAGAGTCATTTTTCTTATGTGGTTGAGTCTTTTTTTCCCTTGTTTGTGGGTAAATTTATTTTACTCAAAAGGTATTTGTGGGGCCAACCTAAGATCAACCGTGTTCTCTCAAAAGGTCCAATGGCTTCCAACGGCAACAACAACAAGGGTGAGAACATCTCCGTGTCCAACGAAAGGCTCTTCAACATAATAAGAGCCATGGGGGAACAAATGGATACACTTGTCGAGGATGCCCGCCGCAAGGATGATTTATGGCAAGCCCGTCTTGATCTCGAAAGGAGAATTCATAAGGAAGAAGTGTCCGAACTTAAGGCCCGTTTACGGGAGTTCACTGACAACAAGGCAAAGGTCAACGGTAAGGCATGTTCAAGTGGCTCGCCTCTCAAAAGTTACAAAGGTTCTACCAACGACCGTGTCTACACTCCCCTCCAAGGTATGACCGTCACCAAGGCCTATGAAGATCTCAAAGCAAAGGGAAAAATTTCTCCTCTCCAAGGGTACAAGCAACCACAACCATTGCGTCGCAACCATGCCCACCACAAGTGGTGTGACTATCACCTATGCAGCGGTCACCTCACCGAGGATTGCTTCTCCATCCGCAACATCATCCAAGACCTGATTGACAATGATGAGTTTACCGTGGTTGAAGAACAACAGTTAGAGAGTGGCAACATGCAAGAACTCATCAAGGAAGTGGCTCAGATTTGAAATGGGGTTTCAACAAGAGATCATGCTACAAGGCCGACAACAACAATCTCTGTTTCTCTTTCTCTACCTAGAAATAGGATAATAAAAAAAAGGGTCAAAAGTCCTCTAATGTGTGCATTAATGTTTTCTCTCGTCCAATGTCAAATTTTGAGTCAATCATTAAATAAAAGTCATTCTTGTCCTCATACACTCTTCCAAGTTGTTCAATCTAATTCTTGGCAAAATGATGAAAAGGTGTCTAAACACGTTTTAGAATGAAGGCCATCGCTTGAATGCCTAGGGTCTAAACATCGACAACGGCATCAACAACGAAGACATCAACAACGACGAAATCAAGACAAAGAAAGGTGGAGCAATGATCATGAAGCAAAGTTTTCAAAGGGGGATATAAAAAAAAAAAAAAAAAAAAAAAAAAAAGCTCGCTAGGTTGAAACCCTCAAATCAACCTAGGCAAAAGTTAGAGCACAAAAAAAAAAAAATCCCCCTTCATTCAAAGAAATTCACAACAACAACATTATTCCACCAAACGAAGGACGAAGCAACATCGACAAACAATCACGACGAAGCAACAATTCATCACTACGAATGGAGAATCCACAAGAACTACGGTGACCTGAGCCTCTTCACTGGAGGAACGTAGGCAACCTTCGGGTCCGGTCTCATGCGAGAAAGAAGATATGTTTAGCCCTAGAGCGTTATGGTGATCGGCCTTCCTCTCGAACTTGTCATGACATCTTTGTACGATTCATTTGCCAATGAATTAATCACCTCAAGATTGAACAACTTTCTTAGATTTGGAATCCCTTTCACGTTCCTTGTCGAGTTTAGGGGCTTCTTATCTTTCAGCGAAACTCCCAGTTTCTTGCAATCAAATTGGGGCTTTCCTTCTCTTCTCTCTTAATGACTTACTTGCCTTCGTGAGTCATTCAATAAATATATAAATACGTGAAGTCAACACTAGGGGCCACTTCCCTAGTCGAGTCAATGTCACTCATCTTTAGTGTAGGTCTTCACCGCAAAATCATATGTCTTATCTCCTCAGCCAGAGTCAATGCACACTTCCTCATTAATCGAGTCAAAAAAAAAATGAAGATGCAAAAGAGATGCCCGCTAGATTGAAAACCCGAAAGGGCGGTCTAGGCAAAACACAGGGTGCGTCATAAAAAAAATGAGAGAGTGAGAGAGAGAAGGGAAAGAGAAATGGAGATCTCCGGCCTCTAAGGAAAACAACTGCACAATCTCTATATTGGATCTCCTCAACAAATCAATTCCCCACCTAGTCAACTTTGGGATTGCAAAAGGCTCGACAAGATATGGCTGGGTTATCGGCATCATTCTCCAGCAGTGTGCATTTTTGGGTTCATGAAAAGAAGGCCTGTGGTAACCAAGACCCACCTGAGAACGAGCCCATCATAAAAGGGCACGAGGTTGCACAAATAATCCCTAGCTAGTCAATTGGCTTGGGCAGCAAATAGCAACAACATGTGTATCAGTTTTCAAAGCTTCTTCAAGTATGTGCTTCTCAAGTACGCCGAAAGGCTCCCAAGAAATGGATTAGCTCTTGCCATGTCCTCTCATGTTTGTTCCATCGCACGAGGATGAGTAACTCTTGCTTTGCTCAATAAATGGTGCCGCCCTAGGGGCTATGTGACTCAAGAACAAGGGCTTCTTTTGCTTAATTTGACAATCAATAAGCCCTAGGGGCTATGCTCGAGAAAGATGTGTGAGACTATCCTCAAAGTCTCTCAAAAGGGATGTCAAAAAGCCCTCTTGTCATGTGTGCCCGTACTCGTTCCCCCAATCAAGGATGGACCTTTCTCACAATCAATGATGGCACTCTAGGGGCTACAGTCAAGTCTTAAAGGCTCCCTCGGCAAGAAGCAATTCACTTCAATGTCCCCAGCAACATTTGAAGCTTTATACCGAAAGGTCTCAAGGGGATTCGCAATCTACAATCTTTTGGGCTACGGCATTACAGTAATACAAGCAAAGGGCAATATTGGGGCTTCGCAATTAACAAGCTTTTGGGCAATGGTACCCGAGCAATGCAATTTGGGAGTAGTCTTATGGCTCCATGAAAGGGATCAAATTTCAATGGTCCCTCAAACACTTCCAGTCAAAAGGCCTCTTGGTTTTAAATGAAGGCTCCGATGATATGAATGAATTTGATGATTCTTGTTAGAACTCACAGCGAGATTATGAAGGAACTCTTAGAGAAAAGGAAAAGGATTCAATATGCTAGACTCACCTGGCTGAGTTATAGCGGGCAATGCCAATATGTTAACTCTATAAGCAGAGTTACGGCCAATCCCAATGTTTTTGCAATACAGCACCCCCTTCTCCAAGATCAAAAGCACAGGCTGCATCCGAAGATCTGCCGTCGGTTCAACTCAATAAGACTCAAGCAAACATACCGTTCGAGACTTTATCACACCAAGACCTTATCATCTGCAACAACATCACCATCTCCCACGAGACGTCTCCCGAAGACCGTACTACATTTTCAACATGGACCTTCCGCCATTTTGGTATCAACCACAAAAAAGGGCCATCCATCTCCAAACAAGAGAAAGAAGGAGATCGCCTTCAAGAGTTCTTCCCAATAGAGACATCCGCTCCCAACATAATGCTAAGCCGATTCCAAGAAAATTTGAGGCTTCACAATGAAAGGTCTCCACATCCCGCCATCTACAAACTTGATAAGCCCATGACATTTGGGGCTTAGCAATCTGTCAAAGCTTGGTATCAATGATCTTCTCTTGGGGCTTGCCCACGTCGACAACAAAAGACAGTTTATTTGAATGGGCTAAGAGTTGATTCATCTTGGGGCTTCATAAGCCACTCAAAGTTCAGCATTCGAGGGGTTTTACAGTCAGCAACCCCTTGGCATCTCGGCATCAATAGTCCTTTTAAAGCCCCATAAACGACAAATCTCTTGGGGCTAGACATCAATTTTCGTTGGACACCACGGCGACAACATTCAAGCGAGGCAATCCGAACTTCGATCGAACATGACTTGATCTTGGGTTGGCTTTACAAACACACAATGGTCAAAATGGTTCACCCACGAACTAAAAAAAAAAAAGTCTTTCTCCCACATGTGTACATATTCTATTCCTACAAAAAGACAAAAAGAATTTTCTTTTTCTTTTTTCCTTGTCCCCTTTCTTGCGCAAAATTATGTGTTTCCTCTTTGCTTTGCTCCTAGCTTCTCCTCCAGCATTCTCCATCATCCTTGAACTACGCTGGTCTGATTCCTTTCAAGGGATACATAGGCAGCCTTTTGGCACGACCAACCCATCATCCAGAATACCATCTCGCCGACACTCCATCAAAGGCAAAAACAATTCATCATCACCAACATCATCATTCTCCATCCAAAGCATGGACATTCTTCATCAAAAGCATCAACATCCTTCAGCAATCCATCTCCAATCAAGCGACAATGGTAAGTGAAGGTATGAATACATCCGAGGATTTCCTCAAATCACACCGCACACAAAATCACTTTCTCCATTCTTACAAAAACTCTCTCTCATGCAAACTGCTTTCAAATCAAATTGCACCACGAGCACTATTTCTCTCTTCATTTCACACTTCATGCATCTTCTTGCACAAACACATATACCTGCCTAGCACACACATAACAGGTACCACCACAAAGTCAACAGCATCTGCTACTCAAGGCACTTCATCCCCAGCAGAAAATGGTCTACAGTCAACCATGCCCGCATCCCCACGATAAAGTCAACAGCAACTGCAGCTCTAGACATCAATTTGGTCCACCGTGATCCCGCAATTAGCAAACGGATCCCGCATCAGCAAATGGATCCCGCATCAGCAAACGGATCCCGCCATCAGCAAACGGATCCCGCCATCAGCAAATGGATCCCGCCTTAGCAAACGGATCTCGCACCAGCAAACGGATCCCGCTTCAGCAAACGGATCCCGCATCAGCAAACGGATCCCGCTCCAGCAAACGGATCCCGCACCAGCAAACGGATCCCGCCTTCAGCAAACGGATCCCGCACCAGCAAACGGATCCCGCCTTAGCAAACGGATCCCCCTTAGCAAATGGATCCCGCTTCAGCAAACGGATCCCGCATTCAGCAAACGGATCTCGCATCAGCAAACGGATCTCGCATCAGCAAACGGATCCCACTTCAGCAAAACGGATCCCGACATATCCTTTCTATATCAATAAATCCGCTCACACAGGGAGCGCACCCCCATCCTTCGCAAATTTCAAATTCATGTTTTATCGAGTCTTTGTTTTCTCTTGTCGATGTCTTCGGCGGTTGTCTTTCTTTCGTCGACGCATTTTGCTTTGCTATCCACGTCGCCGAGGGGCTCTGTAGACACCCCGCTTTGGACCTCTCACCCCGATTGCATACATAGTATTTTTATTTAACTTGTTTTTGTTAATTTCTGTTACTTCCGTTAAATTCCTAACTGATTCCATTAGTTTTGGACTAAACTGCATAACAGAGTTAACTTTTAGAGTCATTTCTGTCATTCTGTTTTTTCCACCCGCGGGCGCTTCCGACACTGTTTGTGGGCTGCGCGCGCGTCTCGCCCCTAAAGCGAGACTCGCGCGCCTCCCATTACGGCAGTAATGGATTGCACCTTATTTCCCTCCCTTTTCTTATTTACAACATCTCTTCTTGATCACAAAAGAGCCTCTTTTTACCTCCACATTCATCCCCCCTAGTTTTATAACCTCCAATCCCATTATTCTAGCCATTTCTTAAAAACAAAATATTTCTTTTTTTTATTATTTGATTTTCTTTTATTTATTTCATTTATTATTTTATTTATCTTATTTTCTATTGGTCAAATCCATCTCACATGGATTGATCATTTTCCCTCCAACCTTTCCCTCTCTTTTTTACCTATAAAAACCCCCTCCTTCTACCTTAAAAAAGGACCAACTTCATCTTCTCTACAAAAACTATACACAAGTTCTTGGACACTCTTTTTGGACCCCAACTTTGATTCACAAACTACATTATACACAAATTCTCCCAACAAGAGTTCTTAGTAACAAGACTCTACACAAATTATTCTACAACAATTTCTCTACAACAACACCATTTTCAAGTCCAAGTTTGAAGTCCTCTTTCTTAAGGTACTTTATTCTTCTTATCCTATTTTACATGTCTTTCTAATGTATGCAATCCCCATCAATGGGACATGACCAAATAATCACTTTACTATATTAAAGTTGGTTAAGGTTATCTCCCTACATTTACACTCTAGTTTAATTTACTCTTCTTCTCTTAATGTAACCTTTGACATTTAATCAATAAAACAATTCTCTTTTATTTTCCTTTGTAAATTTCCCCTTTCTTTCCATTGTAATTGTTAGCACTTCTTACATTAATAATTGAAGGACTTTTCTTTTTAGTATTAGAACACCAAAAGTAGCAAGACCCGCGTAAGCGGGGCGGAGTGGGTGTTTAAGTACTTCCCACTCCGTCACCTAACCCCCGAACCTTTCTCTTCCCGAATCTCTGGTTTTCGTACAAAAAGGCTATCTTTCTTAGGTTTTCTCGCGTTCCTCAAAAACGTGGGTGGCGACTCTAAAACACAATTAGACATCCTAGGTAATTCACGTGCTCTAGCCAAGCCGTGGTTCCCCGGGGTATCTACACGGACCCATAAAGTCTATTCCCAATACATCAAAGATTTCACAATTCACAATGAGGGTTTGTGGCATTTCATCACGGCGCCCAATATTACCAACCCTTTGACACCTATCACACGACTGACAGAAAGTGACCGCATCTCGGAACAAAGTTGGCCAAAAGAAGCCACAATCCAAGACTTTCCTAGCGGTCTTTTTCGCACCAAAATGACCACCACACGCATACTCATGACAGAATTTAAGAATAGAGGACACCTCACGATCGGGAATACACCTCCTAATGACTTGGTTGGCACAATGCCTCCACAAGTTGGGCTCATCCCACACATAATATTTGGCATCACTATGGACTTTGTCTCTTTTAGATTTTGACATCCCCGGAGGGAATTTATTCGAGACAAGAAAATTGACCAAGTCCGCATACCAAGTGGCCACTGAATTAACTGCCCAAAGAACCTCATCAGGAAACTCACCCCGGATTGGGGCTTGTTTATAAGGCTTGTCCTACTCCATTACAAGGCGACTCAATTGATCGGCAACTAGATTTTCAGCCCCCTTTTTGTCCTTAACCTCTATGTCAAACTCACTCAACAAGAGAATCCACCGAATGAGTCTCGGTTTAGCCTCTTTCTTAGACATTAAATATTTAAGAGCAGCGTGGTCGGTGTAAACAATAATCTTAGTACCCAACAAGTAGGACCTAAATTTCTCTAGTGCAACGACCACCGCCAACATCTCTTTTTCAGTAGTGGAATAATTTCTTTGTTCCCCATTCAAGGTCATAGACGCATAATAAATCACATGCGAGGCACGCTCCACTTTTTGACCCAAAACCGCCCCCACGGCATAATCACTAGCATCACACATGATCTCAAAGGGACGAGACCAATCGGGTGCTTGAATAATGGGGGTGGTTGTCAACCTAAACTTCAACTCATTAAAAGATTGCTTACAATATCATCAAAATTAAAATCAACCGCTTTTTGCAACAGGGTGCATAGAGGTGAAGAAATCTTTGAGAAGTCCTTAATGAACCTCCGGTAAAACCCGGCATGACCAAGGAAAGACCGGACTTCACGCACATTGGTCTGGTAAGGAAGTGAAGAAATGACATCAATCTTAGCTTTCTCAACTTCGATACCCTTTTTCGACACAACATGACCCAACACAATGCCTTGCTCGACCATAAAGTGACATTTTTCAAAATTTAAGACCAAATTGGTTTCAATGCACCTATCCAACACTAGTCCTAAATGAGCAAGGCATTCATCAAATGAGTCTCCATGGACAGTGAAGTCATCCATGAAAACTTCCATAAACTTTTATACAAACTCGGAGAAAATACTCATCATGCACCTTTGGAAAGTCCCAGGTGCATTACACAATCCAAACGGCATTCTCCGATAGGCAAAGGTGCCGAAGGGGCAAGTAAATGTAGTTTTCTCTTGGTCTTCCGGGGCAATAGGTATTTGAAAATACCCAGAAAAACCATCGAGAAAACAAAAATACGCCCTTCCGGCTAACCTTTCCAACATCTGATCAATAAAAGGGAGGGGGAAGTGGTCTTTACGAGTTACCTCATTTAGCCTCCGGAGATCAATGCACACACGAATCCCCGTTTGCTCCCGGGTTGGAACCATCTCTCCCTTTTGATTACGGGAGACCGTGATCCCGCCCCTCTTGGGCACACATTGTGTGGGGCTTACCCACTCGCTGTCGGAGATAGGATAGATAATCCCCATCTGTAGTAACTTCAGAACCTCCTTCTTCACCGCCTCCATCATCGGCGGGTTAAGCCTCCTCTGTGGTTACCTTACCGGCTTCGCACCCTCCTCTAGGTTGATCCGGTCCATACACAAAGATGAACTAATGCCCTTAAGGCCGGCAATAGTCCAACCAATCGAAGATTTTCGCTCCCGAATCACCTCAACCAACCTCTTCTCTTGATCCTCAGTCAACTTGCTGGAAATCACTACCGGAAGCGTCTCTCCCTCACCAAGATAAACATACTTAAGGCGCTCAGGGAGGACCTTCAACTCAAGCTCCGGTGCCTTCTCTATAGATGGAACAAGCTTCTCCATCGAAACCTCTAGCTTCATGTGACAATGACCCGGCGCGGTAGCAAACATGGCACTCTCTGTAAGACCCATCACTGCTTCTTTCATCGAATCTGAGATGTCAAACTCCAAATTAGCATACCCCAAAGCATTCTCTAATGCGGTCTTGAGATCATCATCTCCATTAGACACCTCAAATACCTCCTCTAACAATGGCTTGATCACATCCACAAAACATAAGGACTCCGTATCCTTAGGGTATTTCATAGAGTCAAAGAGGTTGAACTCCATTACTTGCCCATCAAATTCCATTGTCAAAGAACCATTAGCCACATCAAGCTTTGTCTGAACAGTCGACATAAAAGGCCTCCCCAATAGTATGGGAGCCTTTGGATCCGTCTCCATCTCAAGCACATAGAAATCTGCGGGAAATATCATCTTCCCCACTCTAACCAGAACATCCTCTATCAATCCCTTCGGGTAGGCATTCGACCTATCTGCCAACTGTATCACGACTCTGGTGTCCTGCAGTGGTCCCAACTTAAGAGTTTCAAACAACGCATAGGGCATGACGTTGATTGAAGCTCCCAAGTCTAACATGGCTTTATGCTCAGAAGCATCCCCTAGAGTAACTGGAATCACGAACATCCCTGGGTCATTGCACTTCTTAGGCAACTTCCTCTGATACACTGCAGACACGTGTTCACTAACCTTAACCTTCTTCTTACTCCTCCCCTTCTGATTTCTCTTCAGAGTACACAATTCCTTCAAAAACATCACATACCTCGCGACAGTCTGAAGAAGATCCAAGAAAGGAATATTCACCTCTAACCTCTTAAAAGTATCGTAAATAGCCTTGTCAGGCTCTGGCTTTCGATGTTCTTTTAAGGCCTCCGGGAATGGAACCTCAGGCTCATATACAGGAGCCTTAACCTCTGGTTTAGTCTCTGTCTGCTCGGGTACCTTCTGTACTGTCTCAGTAATCTTAACCTCTACCTCTGGTTCCTCAGCTACAACCCTTTCCTGCAACTCTTTACCATTGCGAAGAGTGATCGCACATGCACTTTGCTTAGGATTCGGCTCAGTCAGTGATGGCAACTTCCTCGAATCCATAGCCTCTATCCATCCCACTGCATCAGCTACCTGACCCATCTGTTTCTCCAAGTTACCAATACTCGCATCGGTGCGTTGCTGATACTGCTGAAAATTTTGGTTCATTGTACTAACACTCTGAGCCAAGGAATTCAGCAATGCCTATGTAGACTGTCCCAGAGCATTCTGCTGCTGCGGCTGCTGCTGTTGCTGCCCATATGGTGGTCTATAAGAGTTGAACTGATTACCCTGGTACTGCTGCTGCTGCTGATAACCCTGCTGATTACCAAACTGTTGTCCCTGACCACCCGAATGATTCTGCTGCTGACCCGTACCCCATCTGAAATTAGGATGATTTCTCCAGTTGGGGTTATAGGTGTTACCCATCGGTCTCTGTCCCTGCTGCGCAAACCCAACTGCATTAACATCCTCCATCTCGCCTGACTGTAGAGAAGGGCACGAATCTGTAGGATGCGTGATGTCATAACAAATCCCACACGGTTTCGGTGTCTGTCCCAGAACCAACTGTTTAACCATACCCTTGAGATCCTCCATATCCGTCTCGAACTTATTGGATAACCCACTGCTAGAACCCGCTACGCTAACCTGTCTCACATTAGACCTCTTACCATGGGTCCTTGTACTTTTAGCTAGCTCTTCGATCAACCTCTTAGCTTCCTCAGTGGTCTTATTCAAGATACTTCCCCCACAACATGAATCCACTAGCCGTTTATCCTGAATAGTCAACCCTCCATGAAAATAGACGATCATCTGCTCATCAGTAAACCCGTGATACGGACAACTCCTACACAGCTTGTGGAAGCGGTTGTAGTAGTCATATAGGGTCTCATATGCCTTTTGCTCCATATTGCTGATGTCCCTCTTCATAACATTTATCTGATCCTGAGGGAAGAACTCTTCTAGGAATACCTCTTTCATCTGTTGCCATGTCGTGATGCTGTTGGGTGGCAAGTGATAATACCACCCGTTCGCGTTATCTTTCAGTGTGAAAGAAAATGCCCTCAACAATAAGTGCTCGATCGGAAGCGCTGCCGGCTTCATACTCTGACAGATTTGCACAAACTGAGAGATGTGCTGATTTGGATCCTCTCCGGGCATCCCTGTGAAGTGCGGTAGCTGATTTAGTAGCCCCGGCTTTAACTCAAATGTCACCCCAGCAGGTAAGGCAGGGAATTGGACGGCATGTGGTTTCTCATTCCAATTCGGGGCAGTCCTTTGCCTCAATATCTGTGGTGGAACTGCTTGTCTACCTCCTGCGCCACCACCACCTGCATTATCTCCATCAGCGCCACCACCAGCGCCACCACCACCTGCATTATCTCCGTCCTGCATCTCTTCAGCTAACAATATCCCATTGACTCTCCTGCTTTGTTGTCGTCCTTTCCTGAAAGATCTTTCGATTTCTGGATCAAACGGAACAATCAAATCGTTAGTAGAACGGGTGTGGACCATACACGGTTCCACACTACAGGATACAAGCAATAAATATAACTAAAGAGATAACAAATAAAGAACTAAAAGAAAAATAAAACAAATAAGAAAAGAAAAAGAACGCAAATAATAACACCGTTCCCCGGTAGCGGCGCCAAAATTTGGTAGGCTTAGTCGCACGCCTACTAAATTAGACCTAAACTCGGCCACTAATAATGTAATTAGGGCAAGTCAGTCAGGGTCGATCCACGAAGAACAGTGATTATTTGCGAACAGTCACTTGACCAGATTGGGGGTTTAATTGAGATTTTAATTCATTCCTAAGACGAGAAAATAAACTAAGTTGATTAAAACAGTGATTAAAAGAAACTTCAGACTTGATACTGTCACCGGATTTTAATTCTAATATCACTGATAATTCTTTTCTCAGTAAATTTTATTCACTTGATTACGAGATGTATTTCAATTTCTGTCTCTTCTTTCAGTATAGTTTATAGCAGTGGTACACTCACTATAAACCCTAATAAAAATTAAACCTAAACTGACACAGAAAAGGTCTAAAGATTAATTGATGATGTTTTAAGAGACTAAAATCAAGAACGCTTTCTAAGGTTAATTAGATAATCGTCTAATCTTGCCTACTTCCCGAATTGCTATGGCACATACACAATTCGTGAAGATGCTACAATGAAAACCCTAATTCTGGCACAGAACGAGTAATCTAGCAAAGATCAACAAAGAGGACAAGTGAATTGGCCAAATCCACAAAGCCTAGAAATCAATCTAAATCAATACAAGCAAGATTATGAACAAGAATTAATTAGGAAAAAGAAATACCTCAATAGAAATAAAAACCCGGATCAAGATCTCAAATCCAAAGTAATGGAGTTTAGTTCTCGATGGAAAAGCTCAACACCAGAGAGAAAAGAAAAAAACGTAGTTTTCAAAAGTCAAGAGAGAGTCTAATCTCCTCTAATTCCCTAACTAATAATCACTATTTTCTAATTCAAAAATCCCTAAGGGATAATGAAAAAGAATAAATAATAAAAAGAAAATAAAAATCCCCCCAAAACCAATCCATCCCGCCGCTGATTCACGTACGGACGGAGGCTCAATTTCACTATTTGCATTTCAGTCCCTGGAGTTTCAGTTATTTGCAGTTTGGTCCCTACAGTCTTTTAATTCTTCATAGCAAACCCTAGACTTTTCAATAATGCAAAATAGTACTTCAACTTCAAGAAAATTCAGCTTCATCCTATTCTCCTCCGCTTTGGTTAACTTTTGACTTTGCCTTGACTTTGACTATTCTTGACTTTTTGGAATATGACTTTGAAGCTCATGAAATAATGTTGGTAGTGGTGCCCTAGGCACGTTTAATAAACGTTGTAATTGTTATCATTTATTTCATATCAATAAAGAGATGTTTTGATTATTATTGTTGTTCATGTTTACTTATAATAATCTCCGTCCCTAGTACTTGTTAAGCACTAGTATAAAGGGTAAATGATCATGGGATGATCATGTTAGATTTATGGGTACTTGTTTGGAACAAGGTACTGGACATGACCCGCTGTATGAGATTTATGTCATGGTCTATGTCGAACATACATCTCATATTAGTTATGTCATTCGAATCCTTAGACATGAAGTTATTATAGTCTTCCACTTGATGAACATTATGTTTGACATATTCAAACGCTACCTTTAACCGGGTAGTTATAAAGGGTATGATTGGTATAATCGGATTCAAGTAGGGAAGAGTAATAAGCTAAATGGATTTGTCCCTCTTCGGAGAGATGTCAAGCTTGGGCCTCTCGTAGGAATGATGTTGATGAAATGTTCGGCCGGACTCAAGTGAATTGATTGGATCAATGTCATTTGGATTATCAACATATTCGGAATCGAGAAAGTATTGAACAAAGACAAGTTGACTTGTTGACCATGACTTGTGTTCAATGACATCGTGGACAAAGGGATTGTGACATGTTCTAAAGGAATGCGAACTTGTATCTAGTTATACTATTTGGGTAGGTATGACGGTTTGCTAGAACCTAATCATATCTTATGGTTTCATGTTTGAACCCATTGCCAACTTAGTATAATCCTAGAGGGTCACACACAATAGAACGAATCTTTAAAAGGACTATATAGGAATTTTGGAAAATTCTGGGAATCTGGGGAAGTCGGCGACCGCACAGTGTGGACTGGGCGGCCGCACACTTAGCTCAGTTTTGTACCATCATCTTCTTCAAAGTTCATCTTTGTTGTGGATACCGCTAGAGGGTGAAGCTCATCATCTTCAAAGTTCGTGTTCTTACTTTCTTCGTGATCAAAGCTTCAAATCTCCACCAAGATCAAAGCTAGAATTCAAAGTCATCAAGGGTTAGTTTTTTCCTCTATTCATGTTGTTGTATTTGACTTAATCATTTGAATGGATCTATGGGCTTTGTGTTTCATAAATTTTAAATGCTAAATTCCGTTGCACATTTTACATCGAAACCCAACAGTGGTATCAGAGCCCCGTTCATGTTGATTATTTCAATACCTAGATCATGTTTATGTGTATATAAATTGTTTATGTGCCTTGCATGATGTGAATATTGGAATAAATGATGTCTATGTGTTATGTGATTTTATGTGGTTTATTGTTTTGCAACTTTAATCGCACGATTCAATCGCAATAAATAAATTGTGGTGGATTCAGAATTGTTGATTATTAATTTTTGATTGGATCAAAGTTTAATAATCAGGGAAAAACAATTTTGAGACAAAATTTTCGAACTTTAAAAATTCTGCACATTCTGATCAACCGGGCGACCGCACAGAATCACCTGGGCGACCGCACAGGCCTTCTTGGGTGGCCGCCCAAAAGGGTCAGAAGGTCTGATTTTGGCCGAAAAACAGAATCTGAAATTTTTCAAAAAATTCAACAAAACCAGTAACAGAACCAGTCCAGACTTGCTGATCTGGAATGGGTTTTGGGTAGTTGGTTTGTGTGTGGATTTTGGGGTTTGATTTTCCTATTTGTTTTAGTCTTGTGACTCTAAGATTGGTTCAAGGTTTGGATGGCTAATCTGCGTTCATCGAGATTGTGTTTCTCAAACTTGATCGCAATCGAAGTTTCAAAGATAAAACGAAGTTAGAATTATGAAGAGTTCATAATTGCTAAAATTGAGAAACAAAGTTCTTGATTCAAAGATTGGAGATCCATGTGGAATTGTGGATGCAATTGGCCTACGTTCATCGAGACCATCTATTGCTTAGTTTCGGCCACATGGACTACTTTTTTGGTTTCTTGAATTAGTGCGGGATTGTGGTTGCCTAATGGCTTAGTTCGACCGCACTTCTTGTTGTCTTGATTTGGAGATAATAACCAAAGTTGAAATAGTCTCATCCTCATAATTATAGAGAAACTAATGACACATAAATATCATGCTTAAATTAATGGAGATTAATTTAGTGGCTAAACTTGATGTGTAACATGTTTATATTATGTGCTCATAAATGTGTTATATTTTATATGTGATGAACCTTCAAAGAAAGTTTTAAGTCCTTAATTGCCATGCCATGATTAAAACACTTGTTTATACATGGGTGATCTTGATGTGGGTTCGCCTCCGCGAGGTACATTGATTTTATTCATGTATAAGCAGGATGAGGTTCATTAGTTTAATGTGGGCTTGCCTCCGCAAGGTACATTAAATTGAATGGTTCCTATGCGTTTAAAATGGTTGGACTTAATTAGGCGTCAAAACGGTTTTGGGCCTAGCAAAAGATGAGATTAAACATGCTTTGGAAATTGGATTTCTCAAAGAATCTCATAAAAGGATCTAAGAATCATATGGGATATGATTGACATGATTGTCTACCTAATTAATTTATTTTTGAGCGGTCCGCCTCCGTGGACTCAAAAGTTAAATTAAAGTTGGATCTTAGCCCAATTAAATTATATTATACATTGGATGTATATGAAGGTTATATAATTTAGTGGGAGTATTTTGTTTGAAAAATACATTAATTATTTCTTTAATGAAAAACCGGTACTTATTAAATTTTGGAAATTTTGCATATTTGTAGATAATGACTACTAACACTCAATCAATTTCGTTGCGATCGATCCTTGAGAAGGATAAGCTCCAAGAGAATGGTACAAACTTTATGGATTGGATCCGTAGCCTAAGAATTGTTCTTAGGCAAGAAGATAAGTTATACATTCTCGATGGGCCTCTTCCTGCTGAACCAGAACCTACTGCCCCTAGGGCAGAAAGAGACAATTACAAGAAACATCGTAATGATTCTAGAGATGTAAGTTGTCTCATGCTTGCTACTATGTGCTCAAAACTCCAACAAAGTTTGGAACATTTGGAAGCCTATGAGATAGGCGTGGAGTTAAGAGCCATGTTTCAAGAACAAGCTAGGCAAGAGAGGTACAAGACCATTGTTGCATTCACTACTTGCAAAATGAATGAAGGGCAACAAGTGAGTCCTCACATGCTGAAAATGAAAGGTTATGTGGAGCACCTTGAGAAACTTGGCTATCCAATCCCATTGGAGCTTGCCACGGATCTCATTCTTAATTCATTGCCTAAAAGCTATAATCAGTTTGTGATGAATTATAACATGCATGGAATGGATAAGAATCTCTCCGAGTTGCATGGGATGCTTAAATCTGCGGAGATGAAAAATTGCGGAGAAAGGTTCTCCCGTGCTCTTAGTTCATGATGGGAAGAAGGCTGGTGCCAAAGGAAAGGGTAAGAAAGTTGTCAAACCCAAAATAAGAAAGGCAAGTGTTGCCAAGGATTCTGAGGCAAAACCCGATTCACAAAAGGATGCAATATGTTTCCATTGTCAAGAAATTGGTCATTGGAAACGTAATTGCAAGGCTTTCTTGGAAGAGCAAAAGAAGAAGAAGGGCAGCAAGGCTGCGTCGACTTCAGGTATCTATATGATAGATATTCTCCTTTCTACCACTGATTCTTGGGTATTGGATACCGGATGTGGTTCTCACATTTGTTTAAATGTGCAGGGTCTAAAGAATAGGAGACTGCTTAAAGATGGTGAAGTAGACCTACGCGTGGGGAATGAAGCAAGAGTTGTTGCATTAGCTGTAGGGACTTATGAAGTCACTTTACCTTCCGGATTAATTCTTGTTTTAAACAATTGTTATTATGTTCCGAATTTAAGTAGAAATATTATTTCAATTTCTTGTTTGGATAATGAAGGTTTTAAGTTTCTTATTGAGAATAAGAAATTTTCTATTTATTTAAATGATGTGCTTTATGGTATTGCTAATTCATTTAATGGCCTTTATATCTTGGATGTCAAGAATGAAAATAATGACAATGTCTATCATGTAAATAAGAAATCTAAACCTAATGATGTAAATCATACTTATTTGTGGCATTGCCGTCTTGGTCATATTAATAAGAAGCGTATCTCAAAACTCCATGGGGACGGACTTTTGGGTTCATGTGACCTTGAGTCATATGATACTTGTGAGTCGTGTCTTCTTGGCAAAATGACTAAGACACCTTTTACCAAGTTGGGTGAAAGGGCAAGCGACTTATTGGGGTTGATACATTCCGATGTATGCGGACCATTAAGTAGCAATGCTAGGGGAGGATTTCAATACTTCATAACCTTCACTGATGATTATAGTAGATTTGGGTATGTTTACCTAAGGAAACATATAAGTGAAGCATTTGAGATATTTAGAATATTTCAAAATGAAGTAGAAAAAGAACTTGGCAAAAGTATTAAGGCACTTCGATCAGATCGTGGTGGAGAATACTGTTGGTAGTGGTGCCCTAGGCACGTTTAATAAACGTTGTAATTGTTATCATTTATTTCATATCAATAAAGAGATGTTTTGATTATATTGTTGTTCATGTTTACTTATAATAATCTCCGTCCCTAGTACTTGTTAAGCACTAGTATAAAGGCTTAATGATCATGGGATGATCATGTTAGATTTATGGGTACTTGTTTGGAACAAGGTACTGGACATGACCCGCTGTATGAGATTTATGTCATGGTCTATGTCGTACATATATCTCATATTAGTTATGTCATTTGAATCCTTAGACATGAAGTTATTATAGTCTTCCACTTGATGAAGATTATGTTTGACATATTCAAACGCTACCTTTAACCGGGTAGTTATAAAGGGTATGATTGGCATGATCGGATTCACGTAGGGAAGAATAATAAGCTAAATGGATTTGTCCCTCCTCGGAGAGATGTCAAGCTTGGGCCTCTCGTAGGAATGATGTTGATGAAATGTTCGGCCGGACTCAAATGAATTGATTGGATCAATGTCATTTGGATTATCAACATATTCGGAATCGAGAAAGTATTGAACAAAACAAGTTGACTCTTTGACCATGACTTGTGTTCAATGATATCGTGGACAAAAGGATTATGACATATTCTAAAGGAATGCGAACTTGTATCTAAGTTATACTATTTGGGTAGGTATGATGGTTTTCTAGAACCTAATCATATCTTATGGTTTCATGTTTGAACCCATTGCCAACTTAGTATAATCCTAGAGGGTCACACACAATAGAACGAATCTTTAAAAGGACTATATTGGAATTTTGGAAATTCTGGACATTCTGGGGAAGTGGGCGACCGCACAGTATGGACTGGGCGGCCGCACACTTATCTCAGTTTTGTACCAGTTTTGTTTCAGATAGTTGTGCGACCGCACAGAGGTTTTTGGGCGGCCGCACAGTACTGTCGGGTGGCAGATTCCTAATTTGATTAGGAAACGAATTTTGGACGGATTTTGACACAAATTTCCTATTTGGAATAGGTCATACTTGTGTATAAAAGACCAAATTCGGCCAGCACTCAATGCTAATGATTTTGTGAGTCTCAAAGAGTTTGAGAGAGGGTTTATTTTGTTCTAAGACATTCTTGGTTGAAGAACAAAATAATACACAAAATAAATTCCATATAGTTCTTTTGATTGTGGAAAAGTGTTTCACAATTTGGTCTAGCAACCAAGATCAAAGAAGCTCCTTTGATATTCGTTCGAAGTGTGGATACCGCTAGAGGGTGAAAATCATCATCTTCAAAGTTCGTGTTCAAGCTTTGTGATCGTGATCAAGTCTTCAAACCTCCACCAAAGACCAAGAGAATTTGATAGCCATCAAGGGTTAGTTTATTCCTTTATTCTTATGTTGTATTTGATTTAATCATCTGAACGGATCCATGGCTTTGGGTTTCAAAATTTTAAATGCTAAATTCCGCTGCGCATGTTTGATCGAAACCCAACAAATACTTGAGTCAAGAATTTGATGATCATCTAAAGAATTGTGGAATAGTTTCACAATTGACTCCACCCGGAACACCACAATGGAATGGTGTGTCCGAAAGGAGAAATCGGACTTTGTTAGACATGGTTCGATCATTGATGAGTCAAGTTGATCTTCCAATATCCTTTTGGGGTTACAATCTAGAAACCGCTGCTTTCACACTAAATCGTGTTCCAACTAAATCGGTTCAAAAGACTCCATATGAGATGTGGAGCGGAAAGAAAACTTGTTTATCTTTCATGAAAATTTGGGGTTGCGAAGCTTTTGTCAAAAGACTTGTCTCTGACAAGCTTGCACACAAATCTGACAAATGTATTTTCGTGGGATATCCAAAGGAAACTAGAGGATATTACTTTTACAACCGAGAGGACAACAAAGTGTTTGTTGCCCGAACTGGTGTCTTTCTAGAGAAAGAGTTTCTCTCCAAAGAAATCAGTGGGAGTAAAATAAATCTTGAAGAAATTCAAGACCCAGAAAATAACATTGAACCAATAGTGGAACAAGAACCACAAGGAGTTGTGGAACCTGTTCAAAATACACAAGTAACTCGCAGATCTAGTAGGTTACGATCCGAGCCCGAGAGATATGGATTTCTCGTAACGGATAGTAATGAGGTAGAAATCATTGAGAATGATGAACCGTCAACCTACCAAGAGGCGATGTCTTCTCCTGATTCGGACAAGTGGCTTGGAGCCATGGAATCCGAATTGCAATCCATGCAAGAAAATCAAGTTTGGAATTTGATTGATGCACCCGAAGGTGTAAAAACCATAGGATGCAAATGGGTCTTCAAGAAGAAGACTGACATGGATGGGAAGGTGCATACTTACAAAGCTAGACTTGTAGCAAAGGGTTATAGGCAAGTTCATGGTATTAACTATGATGAAACCTTTTCACCCGTAGCAATGATCAAGTCTATAAGAATTCTGCTTGCCATTGCCGCATATCATGACTATGAAATATGGCAAATGGATGTCAAAACCGCTTTCCTAAATGGAAAACTCCAAGAGGATGTGTATATGACACAACCAGAAGGTTTTGAACAGAATTCTAAAGTATGCAAATTGCAAAGATCCATCTATGGATTGAAGCAAGCTTCAAGGAGTTGGAATCTCCGTTTTGATGAATCAGTCAAAGAGTTTGGTTTCATCAAGAACGAAGATGAGCCTTGTATATACAAGAAGATTAGTGGGAGCATAGTGCTTTTCCTTGTTTTATACGTGGATGACATATTGCTCATTGGAAACGACATTCCTACACTTCAGTCTGTGAAGACTTGGTTAGGAAAGTGTTTTGCAATGAAAGATATGGGTGAAGCCGCATATATACTTGGCATTAAGATCTATAGAGATAGATCAAGGAGGCTACTTGGTTTAAGCCAAAGTACATACATTGACAAGGTCATTAGAAGATTCCGTATGGAAAATTCTAAGAGAGGTACCTTGCCGGTATTACATGGAGTTTCTCTAAGCAAGACTCAAAGTCCTAAGACAAATGATGAGCGTGAGAAAATGAATGATGTTCCATATGCTTCGGCAATTGGGTCCATCATGTATGCCATGATTTGTACTAGGCCGGATGTATCTTATGCTTTGAGCATGACAAGTAGATACCAATCCGACCCTGGATAGCTGTAAAAGCGATTCTTAAGTACTTGAGAAGAACTAAAGACTCGTTTTTGGTCTATGGAGGAATGGAAGATGATCTCGTTGTAAATGCTTACACGGATGCAAGCTTCCAAACCGACAAAGATGATAGCCGATCGCAATCGGGTTTTGTGTTTATGTTAATTGGTGGAGCTATAAGCTGGAAGAGTTCCAAGCAAAGTACAACCACTGATTCTACAACAGAAGCTGAGTATATTGCTGCATCGGATGCTGCAAAGGAAGCTGTTTGGATTAAGAAGTTCATCACTGAACTTGAAGTGGTTCCTAGTATTGCTAATCCAATAGACCTTTATTGCGATAATAATGGTGCTATTGCTCAAGCAAAGGAACCAAGAGCACATCAGAAATCCAAACACATACTTAGGCGTTTTCATATCATTCGAGAGATCGTTGATAGGGGAGACGTAAATATATGCAGAGTACCTACTGATGACAATGTTGCGGACCCGCTAACAAAGGGACTTCCACAAGCTAAACATGATGGTCATGTTAGGTCCATGGGTATTAGATACATGGGAGATTGGGCCTAGGGCAAGTGGGAGATTGTTGGTAGTGGTGCCCTAGGCACGTTTAATAAACGTTGTAATTGTTATCATTTATTTCATATCAATAAAGAGATGTTTTGATTATTATTGTTGTTCATGTTTACTTATAATAATCTCCGTCCCTAGTACTTGTTAAGCACTAGTATAAAGGGTAAATGATCATGGGATGATCATGTTAGATTTATGGGTACTTGTTTGGAACAAGGTACTGGACATGACCCGCTGTATGAGATTTATGTCATGGTCTATGTCGAACATACATCTCATATTAGTTATGTCATTCGAATCCTTAGACATGAAGTTATTATAGTCTTCCACTTGATGAACATTATGTTTGACATATTCAAACGCTACCTTTAACCGGGTAGTTATAAAGGGTATGATTGGTATAATCGGATTCAAGTAGGGAAGAGTAATAAGCTAAATGGATTTGTCCCTCTTCGGAGAGATGTCAAGCTTGGGCCTCTCGTAGGAATGATGTTGATGAAATGTTCGGCCGGACTCAAGTGAATTGATTGGATCAATGTCATTTAGATTATCAACATATTCGGAATCGAGAAAGTATTGAACAAAGACAAGTTAACTTGTTGACCATGACTTGTGTTCAATGACATCGTGGACAAAGGGATTGTGACATGTTCTAAAGGAATGCGAACTTGTATCTAGTTATACTATTTGGGTAGGTATGACGGTTTGCTAGAACCTAATCATATCTTATGGTTTCATGTTTGAACCCATTGCCAACTTAGTATAATCCTAGAGGGTCACACACAATAGAACGAATCTTTAAAAGGACTATATTGGAATTTTGGAAAATTTTGAAAATCTGGGGAAGTCGGCGACCGCACAGTGTGGACTGGGCGGCCGCACACTTAGCTCAGTTTTGTACCATCATCTTCTTCAAAGTTCATCTTTGGTGTGGATACCGCTAGAGGGTGAAGCTCATCATCTTCAAAGTTCGTGTTCTTACTTTCTTCGTGATCAAAGCTTCAAATCTCCACCAAGATCAAAGCTAGAATTCAAAGTCATCAAGGATTAGTTTTTTCCTCTATTCATGTTGTTGTATTTGACTTAATCATATGAATGGATCTATGGGCTTTGGGTTTCATAAATTTTAAATGCTAAATTCCGCTGCGCATGTTACATCGAAACCCAACAAATAATACATCCGGATAACCAATAAAAAGATTAAACTACTCCCGGATTACATTAAAGCCCAACCATTACATAAATATCCCAAGTTACATCAAAACTAGTCTAAAGTACATCAAAATGAACTAAAATACATAGGAAAATAAGGGAAATAATATATACAAAATCCACCACATCAAATGGAATGGTCAATGGAATGGGAATCCTTGAGGAATTGGAAAGGAATGAAAACTGGTCAAACCTTGTGTTTGGTTGGCACGGAATAGAATTGAATTGCCATTCAATTCCTTTGTCGCGACCCCGGACCCCGCGGGCCTGAGACCGCGATCTGGACGTCGACTTAAAACCAAAACTGCGAAATACCGAAGTTAAAAATTCCATTTGATACCAAAAGGTGATAACACAAGGTTTTGAAAATTAACTTGAACAACAAGGTAAAACTAGTATAAACTCCATAAGCTTATACACCAAAGTTACAAAATACACAAATCCTAATGACGTCAATGTTTGGTACAAATATCCCCAAAAGGTTACACATTGATATAATGTAAACCAACCTATAACAACCTTCCCCAAAAGAATGTATCCACACTCGACGTCCTCTTTCTCGTGATCAGCGAGACTAATCCTTAGCACCTGAGGGGGGGTTAAGGAAAAACAAAGATAAAAAGAAAGGGGGTGAGATAAATCTCAATAAGTTACTAATGCAACTACATGACATGCTATGATGCAATAATCAATAAACAATAATAAATATCACATAGCACGTAGCAATTATCATATATCAGATAGCAGCGGAAATAAACACATAACAAAGGATATAACCAAGGTTTTCCAAACCGAAGAACCAAATAAAGGTCGCTGCGCAGCTTCAATAATCAACCATCAATATCTTCATAATAGCATGAAAGCTGAAGAGAAATCCCCGGTACCGGAACCAATAACCAAATGAAGTGTCACAAGGGACGGGAGACATGCCACAAATTCATGCTCCAAGTAAAGCTAAAATGCACACAAAGGAGCTAGCTCTTCTCACATCCAAGGCCAATCTGGAGGAGGGTAATAATGGGGCAAAACAATGGTCAACATCACAATGGACTTGGCCGTGCCATCATAATGTTTCGCATCGCCCAAACACACACAAAATACCAGCTGGACTTTCAAATAAATGCTAAGTAATAAATACTAGCTTAAATAAACAACTTAAGGTTCCAAAGTAGGGAACCATTCCAATTAAATCACCACAAAGGTAACCAATACAAACAGCACATCAAAGATGGACCACATTCCCAAAATGATACTCAATCAAATTCCATAACATGTTTATTCACAAAAGAATCAATGCCACTTAAATAAGTGTTCCCCGGTGTTATCTTAAGTTGATTAGAAGAAATAAACCTAAACTAGTTAAGCCTTAAGTCTTAAACAAAGCAAAAGGGGAAAATCCCCAACAGGCGGGCGGGCGGGCGCCTGGGCATAGGCAGGCGGGCGCTTGTTTGGCCAGAAGGTCAGGCCGCTGGAAAAGGGGGGGGGGGGCAGGCGGGCGCTCGGGTCAAGGCGGGCGGGCGCTCGGCCTGGGTTTTGGCCGAGAAGAACAGAGCTGGGGTTCTTCATTTCGACCCAAATTTCACCAAAACACAAAATACTCCATTTCAACTCTTTCTACAAGTTCCAAAATGTACCAAAACCACTTATAACTAGGGTGGGGATCCAAATACACCATTTATCAACCCAAAACCAAGAATCAAACCCAACATTCATCAATTCACCAATTTTTAACCAAAAACTCAAATAAATTCCAAATAAATTCTAAACTCAACCAAATTTCAAATATAACACATCAAGCATTATATAAACATGATATGAACGTTTTAGCATCAAAATGGGGGGAAAAGTAACTTACTTGAAAATTCTCAAAGATGACGGAATTCAATTCTTTTTGGTTCTACGTGATCCTATCGACGATCTAAACAAGGTTCACGTTTTAAGAAATGAGAGATTATGAGAGGAAGATGAAGAAAATGAAGAGAGAAGGAAAGAAAGAAAACTTACCACAAAATGGAGGAGAGAGGAAGATGTGTGCTGGGAGAGAGAGATGGTGGTGGAGTGTATGAGGGAGAAGGGAAGGAGTAGGGAGGGAGTAGGGAATTGATTTAAAAGATTTACACTTAGGCCCCCTCCACTACACTACACACAATTACTACACTCCCTACTAACAATTAAGACCCAACAATACTACACTAACCCAAACGACTCAATTAAAATGCTAGGCATAATTATTAAGAAACATAAAGTGCACACATAAATATTTAAATAAATAATAATTTAAATAAATAAATAAGCAAATAATTAATTAATAATCCTTTATTACTAATAAAATAGAGCCTAGTTTTCGGGTCGTGACATTCACTCCCCCTTAAAGAAAATTCGACCCGAATTTTAACGAGACTCACCTTAAACAAAAAGCCACGGAAATTTCCTCTCGATCTCATCTCGGAGCTCCCACGTTGACTCCTCGATATTATGATTTCTCGAAACTCTTGTCACATTTCTCGGTCCACACAAACGGGACATTCTTCCGAGTCAACTGCGTCATCGGAGTAGCAATCCTTGAAAACCCCTCAATAAATCTTCTGTAATACCCGGCTAAACCCAGAAAGCTTCTAATCTCTGTCACTGATTCGGGTCTCTTCCAATCCACTATGGCTTCAATCTTTGAAGGATCCACAGAAATCCCATCTTTCGAAATCACATGACCCAGAAATGACACCTTCTCGAGCCAAAATTCGCATTTACTGAACTTCGCAAATAATTTCTCCCTCGCAAGAACGGATAAAACTGTCCTCAAATGTTGCTCGTGCTCCTCTCTAGATTTAGAGTAGACGAGTATATCATCAATAAAGACCACCACGAACGAATCCAGATAAGGATGGAAAACTCGGTTCATCAAATCCATAAACACGGCCGGCGCGTTAGTCAACCCAAACGGCATAACCAAAAACTCATAATGACCATAACGAGTGCGAAAGGCAGTCTTCGGAATATCCTCCGATCGAACCTTCAACTGATGGTACCCACTCCTCAAATCAAGTTTAGAGAAAACCACGGACCCTTGAAGCTGATCAAATAAATCATCGATGTGCGGTAGAGGATACTTATTCTTCACCGTAACCTGATTCAACTTTCTGTAATCGATGCACAATCTCAAAGAACCATCTTTCTTCCGTACAAACAAAACCGGTGCTCCCCACGGGGAAACACTAGGGCAGATAAACCCTCGATCAAGCAACTCTTGCAATTGGACCTTTAACTCCTTCAACTCTGCGGGAGCCAACCTATAAGGTGCTTTCAAAATTGGAGCCGTACCCGGCAAAGGTCTATACAAAACTCAATCTCACGATCGGGAGGCATATCATACTCGGTAGAGAAAACATCGGGAAATTCCCGAACTACACGAACACTATCCAAACTAGGGGATTCCTTTCTAGTATCAATAACACTAGCCAAATACCCCTCACAACCACTATGCAATAATTTTCTCGCTTTCAAATAAGAAATTAAGCGAACCTTTCTACTCAGAGGACTAGCCTCAAACACAATTTTAGGCACATCGGGAATAGAAAAAGTAACAGTTTTCTTACGGCAATCAACGGAAGCATGAAACTTGCTCAACCAATCCATACCCAAAATGACATCAAAGTCTTGGATAGGAAGAACTACCAAATCCGCACAAAGGACACGACCACAAATAACCACATCACAAGCACGAAAGACTCGATCAGAAATCAAGCTGTAACGCCCATCCTTATTATCGTTAAATATTTGACATATTTGTTAAATACCTGAACTTGCATATTATATGTTAGTTTTACTTGGGTTAAAGTTTTAACTGCTTTAGAATATTAAGGTGGTTAAATGTTTAGTTTTGACTTTTGGGTCATTTGTGAAAATTTGACTTCAGGGGTCTTTTTGTTAAAAGTGAAACTTGAGGGGCCTAAGTGCAATTCTTGGAAAGTTGCCAAGTATATCTTGTGTTTGCCTGGGAGAATCATTTCTTCCCCAAATCATTCTCGTTGTTTCCTCTGTTTCATAAGCTAGGGTTAAAAGTTTTCCCTATTCCCGACTCCTCGAGTTTAATTATCCCTCCGTTCTTGATTCCGATCCCGGATTAATATTCGTGGCGTTGAATAGAGCGTTCCAGGCCGAACAGAAATAAGTTTGGGTCAACTTGAATTTTGACTAGGTAAGTTATTAGCTCCCCCTTACTTGTAATAACATACATAAATGTTATTCTTAATACTTGTGATTGTTAATTTTGTGTTTGGGGTGATTTTTGTGGTACTTGTAATTGTGGGACAAAGGGAGTAAAATTCTTCTGTGAAAGGGAATAATTAGAAATGAAAGTAATGGTTTTGGGACTTGTATGCACTCTTTAGTGTTGTTAAATGTTAGTAAAAGTTACTCCTACGTTTTGGGACGGAAATAGTTCAACCTGGGAAAGAAATGGGAATTTCGCATTTTAGTATAATGTGCGACCGCACAAAATTTAGTGTGCGACCGCACATCTTTCTGAAGGGTTTTGCAAAGAAATTGACATGCTTGTGTGCGGCCGCACAGTCCATTGTGGGCGACCGCACAGTTGTCTGAAAAATAAAGATTTTGTTTAAAGTTTGTATAAAGTTGGAAGTACCCTAGTTAAGGTATATAACCTTAGTATAAGATGTCCTAGCAAGTGTTGTGATACTTTAGGGGCATCAGACTTGGTCTTAGATATGTATACTCATTGAATTAAAATGAGAACATAAGTATAAGAGTAGTATCTCTTCTTTATGTCTTGAAAGTGCTATGAACAAGCACTAATGTGTTATACTTGTTGTGAATCCAATGATTGTGCACCTTAAAGGCATTAGCATAAGGTCTTAGACTTGAACATCCTAAGAATAGGATTGGGATTTGGTAAGAGTAAATGTATAACTCTTATACTTGTTTGAATGTCCAAATATTGGAAGTTATAACTTGAAGTATAAGACATTAAAAGCTTGTACATGACTTGAACATCCATAGAAATGGATTAAGACTTGAATATAAGATAATAAAATCTTGTACTTGACTTGACACCAATACATATGTATGGTAGTGAACTAGAAAGTGCTATGAACAAGCACTAACGTGTATGAGACATGTTCTTGTTGTGTATGTGCAAACATTGCATACATTTTCTTGATACAAGGTGACTTCTTGATTACTTGAAGCATGTTCCTTGTTGAGCTAGTCCACTACATTTGGATTAGTTCCTCTCCCGTTGTTCAAGTAAATATCTACTTGTACTTTCTTGTGTGAGTCCAGCTGGTTCTCCTTGCTTGTTCGAAAATGTATAGGTTCACGCTTGTCGCGAGAGCTGGGGTTTAAGTGACAATCGGGTCCCTATGTATTTCCGCCCGACCCCTTACTACCGGCCATAGTAAGGGCATAGCTTCCTTAGTTGGAGCAATAAGCCTGACTAAAGTGAATGCTAATTTCCCGTCCCGAACACCTCATGAATAATCATGAGTACTGATATTGAGAATGATACTGGTTACCGGGTCTTCTGATATACTGAATAATCAGTTCCTGTTATTGATCGTGATGTCAAAGTAATACAAGCTTCGACAACAATGGTATTCTTGGGAGGAATAAGGAAGGAAGCAATATCCTTATAACTTGCTTGGTTAGCTTTATGTGCTACTTGATGAGTGGATTATCCTCTCATATACTTGTTACTTGATGATACTTGAGATATGATTATTTGAGTATCTATTTGAATTGCATGATAACATGTCATGTAGTTGCATCTAATAGCTTACTGAGATTTATCTCACCCTTTATTTGCTCCCCCCCCCCAGGTAAAGAAGGATAGTGCGCAGTGAGGCTCGACATAGTTGGGAGCTTGCTTCGCAGGTCGTGATTATTTTGGGGCTTGTGTCCTTTTATACTTGGTGAGGACGATGTATTGGGTTGTATAACTCCTTATTTTGGGGTAGACAGTCTTGTTCAGTTCTTGTTGTCACTAGACATCTTGTATAGTACTCCTAATGCCAGCTTATGTGCTAGGCATGTTTCCGCTGTGTATGTATTAAGTTTGGTTTTAAATTTTCTTGTCTAGAACTCGTGTTGTGAGCTAGTATAGCTCCTTACTCTAGAGTATATATATAATGTCAATTTGTTAAACAAATGTCATTAAGTTTCTTGTTAAGTTTCTTGTTTCCCGTTAGGCACTCCCACCCAGGTTCGAGGTTCTATTAGGGGATCCCGGGACCTGGGGGCGTGTCACAAGCATTCTCCTATAGGGGGCGACACCTCAAGCACATACGGTAAAGACTCGAATGCAGCATTTAACATGGAAGCAAATTGCACAGAAATGTATGAATGAGATGATCCTGGATCTACTAACGCTCGTGCGCTCACATTAGACACATAAACAATACCTCCAATAACAGAAGGATCATCGGTCGCCTGTTGTTGATTCATGGTGTATATCTGTAGATACCCCGGGGAACCACGGCTTGGCTAGAGCGGTGAATTATCCTAGGATGTCTAACTTGTTTTAGATTGTTTAGAGTCGCCACCTATGTTTTTAAAGGAACATAAGAAAAACCTAAAAATAGCCTAATTTATGTACAAAACCAGATATTCGGGAGAGAAGTGTTCGGGGGTTAGGTGACGGAGTGGGAAGTACTTAAACACCCACTCCGCCCCGCTTACGCGGGTCTTGCTACTATTGGTGTTCTAATATTTACATGTCCTTCAATTAATTAAATAGAAATGTGCTAACAATTGTGATGAGAAGAAAAGGGGAAATAAAGGGGAAATAAAATAGAATTGTTTTATTTATTTAATGATAAAGATTACATGTAACAAGTAATGTTAAATAATTACATTAAGAGATGAAGAGAAATTAACATGGTGAATTAAAGTTAAGATTAAAATGTAGGGAGATAACCTTAACTAACTTCAATATGTGAAGTAGTCATGTTGGTCATGTCCCATTAATGGGGATTGCATACATCAAGAAGAAGAAAACAAAGGAAGAAAATGGAGTTGTACCTTGAGAAAGAGGACTTGGAACCTTGACTTGAAAGTGTTGTTGTTGTAATGAAATTGTTGTAGAACAATTTGTGTAGAGTCTTGTTACTAAGAACTCTTGTTGGGAGAATTTGTGTATAGTGTAGTTGGTGAATCAAGGTTGGAGTCCAAAAAAGAAGTCCCTTTCCAAGGTAGAAGATGATGGTTTTTATAGGTAAAAAAGAGAGGGAAATGATGGAGGGAAATTGGTCATCCATGTGAAATGGGATGGGCCAATCACAAATAAGATAAATGAATAAAAGAAAAATAAAATAAATAAAATAAATCAAATAATAAATGAAAGAAATATTAGTTTTTGGGAAAAGGCTTAGAATTTGGGATTGGGAGTTAATGAGAAAAGGGGGATGAATGTGGATGTAAAAAGATGGTTTTTGTGATCAAGAAAAGATGTTTGTAAATAAGAAAAAGGAGGGAAATAAGGTGCAATCCGTTACTGCCATATCGGACAGCGCGCGAGTCCCGCCTTTGGGACGGGAGGCGCGCGCGGCCCGTTAGCTGTTCCGGAAGCGCGCGATTCTAAAAATGACAGAAAGACAGAAATGACTCTAAAATTAATTCTGTTATGAAGTTTAGTCCAAAACTAACGGAATCAGTTAGGAACTTAACCGAAGTAACAAAAATTAATAAAAATAAGTTAAATAAAAATACTATTTATGCAATCGGGGTGAGAGGTCCAAGGCGGGGTGTCTACAGAGCCCCTCGGCGACGTGGATTGCGAGGCAAAACGCGTCGACGAAAGAAAGACAACCGCCGATGACATCGACAAGAGAAAACAAAGACTCGATAAAGCAGGAATTTGAAATTACAAAGGATAGAAATGCGCTCCCTGTGTGAGCGACTTTTGCTGATGGAAGAGGTATGGTGATTTTAGTGGTTCACCATGGACCAAAATTTGGTGCGCTATGCGGCATTTGTTGATTCTGGTGCGCGGTGCGGCATATTCTGATGCGCTGTGCGGAACTTGTTGATTTTGGTGCACGGTGCGGCATATTCTGATGCGCTGTGTGGCACTTGTTGATTCTGGTGCGCGGTGCGGCATATTCTGATGCGCTGTGCGGCACTTGTTGAATCTGGTGCGCGGTGCGGTATAATCTGATGCGCTGTGCGGCACTTGTTGATTCTGGTACTCTGTGCGGTACCTGGTGCTCTGTGCGGCACCTGTTGATTCTGGTACTCTGTGCGGTACCTGGTGCTCTGTGCGGCACCTGTTGATTCTGGTACTCTGTGCGGTACCTGGTGCTCTGTGCGGCACCTGTTGATTCTGGTACTCTGTGCGGCACCTGCTGATTCTGGTGCTCTATGCGGCACCTGGTGCTCTATACGGCACCTGGTGCTCTGTGCGGCACCTGCTCTGTGCGCATGTGTATGTGTATGCTTTGCAGATATATGTGTTTGTGCAAGAAGATGCATGAAGAGAGAAATTGTGCTCGTGGTGTGATGAGATTTTGGAACACCCTTGCAATGAGAGAGAAGTAAGAATGTAAAGAGTGATCTTGTGTGCGGTGTGATTTTGAGGAAAGCGTCGGATGTATTCATACCTTCACTTACCATTGCCGCTTGAGTGGAGATGGATTCCTGATGTCCGCGGAGGATGCTTTGATGGAGAATGTCCATTCTTTAGATGTTGATGAGAGAATGCCCTTGATGTTGGGTTGGCGAGATGGTACTCTGGATGATGGGTTGGTCGTGCCAAAAGGCTGCCTACGTATCCCTTTAAGAGAATCAGACCAACGTAGTTCAAGGATGATGGAGAACGCTGGAGGAGAGGCTAGGAGCAAAGCAAAGTAAAGCACATAATTTTGCACATAGAAGGAGAAAAAGAAAGAAAAAAATCTTTTTTTTTTTTTTTTTTAAGATTAGAAAGGAAAGAATATGCACACATGTGAGGAAAAGAGATTTTTTTTTTTTTAAGTTCGTGGGTGAACCATTTTAACCATTGTGTGCTTGTGAAGCCAACCCAAGATCAAGTCATGTTCAGTCGAAGTCCGGATTGCCTCGCTTGAATTCTGTTGTCGCCGGTGTGCCCAACGAAGATTGATGTCTAGCCCCCAAGAGATTTGTCGATTATGGGGCTTCAAAAGGCTTTTGATGCCGAGATGAGGGGTTGCTGATTGTAAAGCCCCTAGAATGCCTTTGATGCCAAATTTTGAGGGACTTGCATAGCTCCAAGATAAATCAGCTCTTGGCCCATTCGAGTAAATCGCCCTTTGTTGTTGTAGTGAGCAAGCCCCAAGAGGAGATCGTTGATGCCAAGCTTCGAGAGATTGCAAAGCCCCAAGTGTCGTGGGCTTGTAGATGGTGAGATGTGAAGACCTTTCATTGTAAAGCCCCAAATTACCTCGCGATTGGCTCGGCATTGAGAGCGGGTGTACCGTTTGGTAGAATTATTGATAGAGATCTCCTTCTTGCTCTTACTGGGGAGATGAATGGCCTCATTTTGGTCGATACCCAAATGGCTGAGGGCTTATGTCAAAGGATGCCGTAATGTCTTGCGGTGCCGTCGAGGTCGCGGAGGATAAGGTCTTGGCGTGATAAAGTCTCAAATGAGTATGCTTGCTTGACTCTTCTTGAGTTGAACTAATGACGGATCTTCGGATACAACTAGTGCTGTGGCCCAACTTTATCTGAGCTGCACCTTGTGCTTTTGATCTTGGAGAAGGGGGTGCTGAATTGCAGAAACATTGGGATTGGCCGTGGCATTTCCCGCTATAACCCTGTTTTGATTAGAGTTTAGCATATTGAATCTTTTTCCTTTTCTCTAAGACTTCCTTCAAAATCTCGCTGTGAGTTCTAACAAAAATCATCAACTTCATTCATAACATCGGAGTCTTCATTTAAAACCAAGAGGCCTTTAACTTGAAGTGTTGAGAGACCTTTGAAGCTTGATCTCTTTCATGGAGCCATAAGACTACTCCACATTGCATTGATTGAGCATTGTTGTCCCCAAAGGACTGTCGGTTGCGAAGCCCCAATATTGCCCTTTGCTTGAATTATTATAATATCGTAGCCCAAAAGATTGTAGATTGCGAAGCCATTGGAGACCTTCGGTGCCGAATTGAGGAAGATTCCAATGTTGCACATGACTTGGCTGGGGATACTGCTGGGGAGTTAATTTCTCTTTGCCGAGGGAGCCTTTAAGGCTTGACCGTAGCCCCTAGAGTGCCATCATTGATTGCGAGAAAGGTCCATCCTTGATTGGGGGAACGAGCATGGGCACACGCGACAAGAGGGCTTTTTGACATCCCTTTTGGGAGACTTTGAGGATAGTCTCACACATCTTTCCCGAACATAGCCTCTAGGGCGTATTGATTGTCAAGTGAAGCAAAAGAAGTCCTTGTCCTTGAGTCACATAGCCCATAGGGCGTCACCATTTGTTGAGCAAAGCAAGAGTGACTCGTCCTCGTGCGAGGGAACAAACATGAGAGGATATGGCAAGAGCTACTCCATTTCTCGGGAGCCTTTCGGCGTACTTTAGAAGCACATTCTTGAAGAAGCTTGAAAACTGAGACACATGTTGTTGCTATTTGCTGCCCAAGCAAATTGACTAGCTAGGGATTATTTGTGCAACCTCGTGCCCTTTTATGATAGGCTCGTTCTCGGATGGGTCTTGGCTACCACGGGCCTTCTTTTCATGAACCCAAAAATGCACACTGCTGGAGAATGATGCCGATAACCCAAGACAACCTTTGACTGTGCTATATCTTGTCGAGCCTTTTGCAATCCCAAAGTTGACTCGGTGGGGAATTGACTTGCTGAGGAGATTCAATGTAGAACTTGTCTTCTTTAGAGGCCGGGGATCTCCATTTCTCTTTCCCTTCTCTCTCTCACTCTCTCATTTTTTTATGACGCACCCTGTTTTTTGCCTAGACCGCCCTTTCGGGTTTTCAATCTAGCGGGCATCTCTTTTGCGTCTTCATCATTTTTTTTTTTTTTTTTTTTTTGACTCAATTGATGAGGAAGTGTGCATTGACTCTAGCTGAGGAGATAAGACATGTGATTTTGCGGTGAAGACCTTTTGTCACTAAGGATGAGTGACATTGACTTGACTATGGAAGTGTCCCTAGTATTGACATGTATTTTTTATTGAATTGAATGACTCGCGAAGGCAAGTAAGTCATTAAGAGAGAAGAGAAGGAAAGCCCCAATTTGATTGCAAGAAATTGGGAGTATGCAGAAAGAATAGAAGTCCCTAGACTCGACAAGGAGCGTGAAATGATTCCAAATCTAAGAAAGTTGTTCAATCTTTTTGGTGATTAATTCATTGGCAAATGAATCGTACAAAGATGTCTTGACAAGTTCGAGATGAAGGCCGATCACCATAACGCGCTAGGGCTAAACATATCTTCTTTCTTGCATGAGACCGGACCCACAGGTTGCCTACGTTCCTCCAGTGTAGAGGCTCAGGTCACCGTAGTTCTTGTGGATTCTCCATTCTTCGTGATGGAATTGTTGCTTCGTAGCTTCGTCCTTTGTTGGTGGATGATGATGTTGATCTTCTTTGATTGAGGGGGATTTTTTTTTTTTTTTTTGTGTGCTCTAACTTTTGCCTAGGTTGATTTGATGGTTTCAACCAAGCGAGCCCCCTTTTTTTTTTTTTTTTTTTTTTTTTTATCCCCTTTTGAAAACTTTGCTTCATGATTGTTGCTCCACCTTGTTTGTCTTGGCTTCGTCGTTGATGTTGGCGTCGATGTTTAGCCCCTAGGCGTTCAAGTGATGGCCTTGTTCTAAAACGTGTTTAGACATCTTTTCATCATTTTGCCAAGAATTAGATTGAACAACTTGGAAGAGTGTATGAGGACAAGAACGACTTTTTATTTGATGATGAGACTTGACTCAAAATTTCACATTAATTGGACAAAGAAAATTAATGCACACTTAAGAGGACTTTGACTCTTTTTTTTTTTTTTTTCATTCCTACTACTAGGTAGAGAAAGAGAAACGGAGATTGTTGTCGTCGTCCTCTTTGTTGAAGCCCCATTTCAAAACCAAGCCACTTCTTTGATGAGTTGCTCTTCACCCACGGTAAACTCGCCGTTGTCGATCAAATCTTGGATGATGTTCCGGAGAAGGAAGCACCCTTCGGTAGTGTGGCCACTATGCTTGTGGTAGCCGCACCATTCACCATGAGCATGATTTTTCACTATCGCCTTCGCTTGTACCCCTCCAAAGGTTTGATCTTCCCTCTTGCCACCAAAATTTCAAATGCCTCGGCTTGGGTTACTCCTAGGAGAGGAGTGAAAACTCGGTTGTTGGTGGTACCTTTGTAGCTTTTGAGGGTCGGGCCACTTGAGCATGCTTTACCATTGAACTTTGCTTTGCCGTCGGTGAGCTCTTGCAAACGGGCTTTGAGTTCGGAAACCTCTTCCTCGTGAATTCTTCTTTCATAATCAAGACGGGCCTTGAGTTCGGAAACCTCTTCTTTGTGAATCCTCTTGTCGATATCGAAACGGGCTTGCCACAAATTGTCTTTACGGCGGGCATCCTCGACAATCCTATCCATTTGTTCCCCCATTGATTTCATTACGTTGAGTAACCCTTCGTTGGACACGAAATCATTTCCACCGTTGTTGTTGTTGCCGTTGGAAGCCATTGGACCTATTGGAAGAGCACGGTTGATCTTAGATTGGCCCCACAAACACCTTTTGGATAAAATGAATTAACCCACAAACAAAGAAAAAGACTCAACCACATAAGGAAAAACGACTTTTTTTTTTTGTTTACAAAGTCGGAAGGACGTGGTCCTTTTTGGGGTTTCTAGAAAAATAGTGGAATCGTCACACTAGTATATAGACCTTCTCGCGGTCCCATATACTCATCGGATTCCACCACGCTTGTAATACCTACATGTGACGGGATTAAACTAAATTAATGTAGTAAATCATACATGCGGGGACGGATTTTTATTTTCGTCCAAAATAACCACTTTTGGGGACGGAGTTTTATTTCGTCCATTGCAACAAGTTGGCATGTATGATTTGAAGACATTAGTTTAGGGAAATCTAGGCACATGGAAAACCGACTTGGTCACGGAGTGTTAGACCCTAGACTAGAATTGTGTGGTTTGTGCTCGGCTTGAATATGAGGCTCAAAGGTCACCCCCGGCATGTAGTCGTGAACTACGCCACTGGCTGAGGTTTACTGCTTCGAAAGAGTCAAGGTCTGGTGGAGCTTGAAACTTCCTAGGACGGGCCTCGACGGGTTTGGGGTTGGACTTGTGGGACTCGATAGTGAGCAGTTGATAAGAATATGTGCATGTAGTGTGAGGTCTAACATGTGACAAGACATTTTTTTTTTCAAAGAAAGGAAAAAAAAGGAAACAAATAAGCACGTATTTACAACTCCCGAATCACCCGTGTGACCGGTAAAAATAAACAGAAAGTAAAAGAAATTGTATGTAGGCCCGATGCCCACACACTGTCATTCTGCTCTGTTCTGCTTTCTGTGCACTGTTCTGTTTCTGGAAAATTGACCAGAAGCGCGCGCCTCAGGGAAGAGATGTGGGAAGCGCGTGCATTTCGCAATGAATATGGGAGGCGCGCGCATCTGGGTTACCTGTCAGAATGTTAGAAGAAACTGCGGACTCAAGGGGTTGCCCTGGTCCCAAATTATGTAACTTTCCCCTGCAGAAACTTGTTAGCACAGAAACATGGAATTGAAGGACAAGAAAGGAGGCGGGCGATTCTGGTAATAAAGGTCGGACGCGCGCGCTTTAGGCAAAGAAGGCCGGAGGCGCGTGCTTCCTACCCTTTTTACCAGAATGCCCAGAAAACAGAATAAAAGAACACCAAAAATGAAAACGCAAGTTTAACCCTCTAAATCTCCCCCCAGCGGAGTCGCCACTGTAGATACCCCGGGGAACCACGGCTTGGCTAGAGCGGTGAATTATCCTAGGATGTCTAAATTGTTTTAGATTGTTTAGAGTCGCCACCTATGTTTTTAAAGGAACATAAGAAAAACCTAAAAATAGCCTAATTTATGTACAAAACCAGAGATTCGGGAGAGAAGGGTTCGGGGGGTTAGGTGACGGAGTGGGAAGTACTTAAACACCCACTCCGCCCCGCTTACACGGGTCTTGCTACTATTGATGTTCTAATATTTACATGTCCTTCAATTAATTAAATAGAAATGTGCTAACAATTGTGATGAGAAGAAAAGGGGAAATAAAGGGGAAATAAAATAGAATTGTTTTATTTATTTAATGATAAAGATTACATGTAACAAGTAATGTTAAAGAATTACATTAAGAGATGAAGAGAAATTAACATGGTGAATTAAAGTTAAGATTAAAATGTAGGGAGATAACCTTAACTAACTTCAATATGTGAAGTAGTCATGTTGGTCATGTCCCATTAATGGGGATTGCATACATCAAGAAGAAGAAAACAAAGGAAGAAAATGGAGTTGTACTTTGAGAAAGAGGACTTGGAACCTTGACTTGAAAGTGTTGTTGTTGTAATGAAATTGTTGTAGAACAATTTGTGTAGAGTCTTGTTACTAAGAACTCTTGTTGGGAGAATTTGTGTATAGTGTAGTTGGTGAATCAAGGTTGGAGTCCAAAAAAGAAGTCCCTTTCCAAGGTAGAAGATGATGGTTTTTATAGGTAAAAAAGAGAGGGAAATGATGGAGGGAAATTGGTCATCCATGTGAAATGGGATGGGCCAATCACAAATAAGATAAATGAATAAAAGAAAAATAAAATAAATAAAAGAAATCAAATAATAAATGAAAGAAATATTAGTTTTTGGGAAAAGGCTTAGAATTTGGGATTGGGAGTTAATGAGAAAAGGGGGGATGAATGTGGATGTAAAAAGATGGTTTTTGTGATCAAGAAAAGATGTTTGTAAATAAGAAAAAGGAGGGAAATAAGGTGCAATCCGTTACTGCCATATCGGACAGCGCGCGAGTCCCGCCTTTGGGACGGGAGGCGCGCACGGCCCGTTAGCTGTTCCGGAAGCGCGCGATTCTAAAAATGACAGAAAGACAGAAATGACTCTAAAATTAATTCTGTTATGCAGTTTAGTCCAAAACTAACGGAATCAGTTAGGAACTTAACCGAAGTAACAGAAATTAATAAAAATAAGTTACATAAAAATACTATGTATGCAATCGGGGTGAGAGGTCCAAGGCGGGGTGTCTACAATATCTTTCCTTGAACTTTGGGCTTCCCGGTAGCATCCCTTTTCTGACCTTGATTATTACCAAGTCCTGACCCGGATGCTTATCCTCTACCTCTCGGGCAATCTTTTACAAAGTGACCCATTTGACCACAATTGGTGCACCTTCCTTGCTTCTTCCAACACCGGTCCTCAGAATGACCTTCCTTTTGACAATACGAACAAAGCCTCCTAATTTGGTTCCCTTGGTTCCCGGAAGTGGTACCCGGGTTCCTTGGGATCGGTTGCCCTCGGAACTGAGATTGTCCTCCAAAGTTACCTCGAGTGTCGGAACGGTGTTGTGGTTGAGACTTAGCATGGCTTCCCGGTTTACCCGTACTCGCAACCTCGGTTTTCCTTTTGTGCTCCCCAATATCTTGCTCTATCAAATAGGCTCGGTCCACCGCATCTTGGAATGTCACAATCCGTTGAGCAATAAGTTGAGTACGGATGGAGGTCTTCAATCCCCGAATGAATCTCATAGCCTTTTGTTCCTCGGTCCTCACCAAATAGTCGCAATACCGGGCTAATTCTATGAACTTAGCTGAGTATTGAGCTATAGACAGCAAACCTTGCTCCAGGTTGAGCAGCTCGATCTCCTTTCGGTTTTGATCAACAACCGGAATGAAATGCTCCTTGAATTTGCGCACGAACAACTCCCACACATACACCGTGTGAGTATCATCCCAACTAGCTTTAACACCCTTCCACCAATGCTCGGCGGCTCCCACAAGCTTATAAGCCGCGAACCGGACCTTGTCCTCATCCGTGCACCCAAACACATCATAAATCTTCTCCATCGACTCTATCCACAACTCAGCTTTCCGAACATCGGGTTCCCCATTGAATTCAACCGGTTTCAACTTCAGAAATTGTTCCAATCCATATCGGGGTGGTGCTTGTTCTACCCTCGGACCTTGATCATGTATGGCCTTCATGGCCGCCTCGAACATGCCTTGAAACATAGCACGTGCTTCTTCCCTTGTATCATTCTGATTCTGTGCCCCACTAGTACCTCCTCTGTTTCTTCTTCCAGACATTGCGAGTAATTCCCTATAAAAAACATCAACCGTTAATCACTCCGCACACTACTACCCACCTAGGTCATACTAATCCACCTATACTTATACATAGAGCTAATGCCATAGCTCTGATACCAACTGTCGCGACCCCGTACCCCGCGGGCCCGAGACCGCGATCTGGACGTCGACTTACAACCAAAACTACGAAATACCGAAGTTAAAAATTCCATTTGATACCAAAAGGTGATAACACAAGGTTTTGAAAATTAACTTGAACAACAAGGTAAAACTAGTATAAACTCCATAAGCTTATACACCAAAGTTACAAAATACACAAATCCTAATGACGTCAATGTTTGGTACAAATATCCCCCAAAAAGTTACACATTGATATAATGTAAACCAACCTATAACAACCTTCCCCAGAAGAATGTATCCACACTCGACGTCCTCTTTCTCGTGATCAGCGAGACTAATCCTTAGCACCTGGGGGGGGGGTTAAGGAAAAACAAAGATAAAAAGAAAGGGGGTGAGATAAATCTCAATAAGTTACTAATGCAACTACATGACATGCTATGATGCAATAATCAATAAACAATAATAAATATCACATAGGACGTAGCAATTATCATATATCAGATAGCAGCGGAAATAAACACATAACAAAGGATATAGCCAAGGTTTTCCAAACCGAAGAACCAAATAAAGGTAGCTGCGCAGCTTCAATAATCAACCATCAATATCTTCATAATAGCATGAAAGCTGAAGAGAAATCCCCGGTACCGGAACCAATAACCAAATGAAGTGTCACAAGGGACGGGAGACATGCCACAAAGTCATGCTCCAAGTAAAGCTAAAATGCACACAAAGGAGCTAGCTCTTCTCACATCCAAGGCCAATCTGGAGGAGGGTAATAATGGGGCAAAAACAATGGTCAACATCACAATGGACTTGGCCGTGCCATCATAATGTTTCGCATCGCCCAAACACACACAAAATACCAGCTGGACTTTCAAATAAATGCTAAGTAATAAATACTAGCTTAAATAAACAACTTAAGGTTCCAAAGTAGGGAACCATTCCAATTAAATCACCACAAAGGTAACCAATACAAACAGCACATCAAAGATGGACCACATTCCCAAAATGATACTCAATCAAATTCCATAACATGTTTATTCACAAAAGAATCAATGCCACTTAAATAAGTGTTCCCCGGTGTTATCTTAAGTTGATTAGAAGAAATAAACCTAAACTAGTTAAGCCTTAAGTCTTAAACAAAGCAAAAGGGGAAAATCCCCAACAGGCGGGCGAGCGGGCGCCTGGGCATAGGCAGGCGGGCGCTTGTTTGGCCAGAAGGTCAGGCCGCTGGAAAAGGGGGGGGGGGGCAGGCGGGCGCTCGGGTCAAGGCGGGCGGGCGCTCGGCCTGGGTTTTGGCCGAGAAGAACAGAGCTGGGGTTCTTCATTTCGACCCAAATTTCACCAAAACACAAAATACTCCATTTCAACTCTTTCTACAAGTTCCAAAATGTACCAAAACCACTTATAACTAGGGTGGGGATCCAAATACACCATTTATCAACCCAAAACCAAGAATCAAACCCAACATTCATCAATTCACCAATTTTTAACCAAAAACTCAAATAAATTCCAAATAAATTCTAAACTCAACCAAACTTCAAATATAACACATCAAGCATTATATAAACATGATATGAACATTTTAGCATCAAAATGGGGGAAAAGTAACTTACTTGAAAATTCTCAAAGATGACGGAATTCAATTCTTTTTGGTTCTACGCGATCCTATCGACGATCTAAACAAGGTTCACGTTTTAAGAAATGAGAGATTATGAGAGGAAGATGAAGAAAATGAAGAGAGAAGGAAAGAAAGAAAACTTACCACAAAATGGAGGAGAGAGGAAGATGTGTGCTGGGAGAGAGAGATGGAGGTGGATTGTATGAGGGAGAAGGGAAGGAGTAGGGAGGGAGTAGGGAATTGATTTAAAATATTTACACTTAGGCCCCCTCCACTACACTACACACAATTACTACACTCCCTACTAACAATTAAGACCCAACAATACTACACTAACCCAAACAACTCAATTAAAATGCTAGGCATAATTATTAAGAAACATAAAGTGCACACATAAATATTTAAATAAATAATAATTTAAATAAATAAATAAGCAAATAATTAATTAATAATCCTTTATTACTAATAAAATAGAGCCTAGTTTTCGGGTCGTGACATTCACTCCCCCTTAAAGAAAATTCGACCCGAATTTTAACGAGACTCACCTTAAACAAAAAGCCACGGAAATTTTCTCTCGATCTCATCTCGGAGCTCCCACGTTGACTCCTCGATATTATGATTCCTCGAAACTCTTGTCACATTTCTCGGTCCACACAAACGGGACATTCTTCCGGGTCAACTGCGTCATCGGAGTAGCAATCCTTGAAAACCCCTCAATAAATCTTCTGTAATACCCGGCTAAACCCAGAAAGCTTCTAATCTCTGTCACTGATTCGGGTATCTTCCAATCCACTATGGCTTCAATCTTTGAAGGATCCACAGAAATCCCATCTTTCGAAATCACATGACCCAGAAATGACACCTTCTCGAGCCAAAATTCGCATTTACTGAACTTCGCAAATAATTTCTCCCTCGCAAGAACGGATAAAACTGTCCTCAAATGTTGCTCGTGCTCCTCTCTAGATTTAGAGTAGACGAGTATATCATCAATAAAGACCACCACGAACGAATCCAGATAAGGATGGAAAACTCGGTTCATCAAATCCATAAACACGTCCGGCGCGTTAGTCAACCTAAACGGCATAACCAAAAACTCATAATGACCATAACGAGTGCGAAAGGCAGTCTTCGGAATATCCTCCGATCGAACCTTCAACTGATGGTACCCACTCCTCAAATCAAGTTTAGAGAAAACTACGGACCCTTGAAGCTGATCAAATAAATCATCGATGTGCGGTAGAGGATACTTATTCTTCACCGTAACCTGATTCAACTTTCTGTAATCGATGCACAATCTCAAAGAACCATCTTTCTTCCGCACAAACAAAACCGGTGCTCCCCACGGGGAAACACTAGGGCGGATAAACCCTCGATCAAGCAACTCTTGCAATTGGACCTTTAACTCCTTCAACTCTGCGAGAGCCAACCTATAAGGTGCTTTCAAAATTGGAGCCGTACCCGGCAAAAGGTCTATACAAAACTCAATCTCACGATCGGGAGGCATATCATACTCGGTAGAGAAAACATCGGGAAATTCCCGAACTACACGAACACTATCCAAACTAGGGATTCCTTTCTAGTATCAATAACACTAGCCAAATACCCCTCACAACCACTATGCAATAATTTTCTCGCTTTCAAATAAGAAATTAAGTGAACCTTTCTACTCAGAGGACTAGCCTCAAACACAATTTTAGGCACATCGGGAATAGAAAAAGTAACAGTTTTCTTACGGCAATCAACGGAAGCATGAAACTTGCTCAACCAATCCATACCCAAAATGACATCAAAGTCTTGGATAGGAAGAACTACCAAATCCGCACAAAGGACACGACCACAAATAACCACATCACAAGCACGAAAGACTCGATCAGAAATCAAGCATTCTCCTATAGGGGTCGACACCTCAAGCACGTACGGTAAAGACTCGAATGCAACATTTAACATGGAAGCAAATTGCACAGAAATGTATGAATGAGATGATCCTGGATCTACTAACGCTCGTGCGCTCACATTAGACACAGAAACAATACCTCCAATAACGGAAGGATCATCGGTCGCCTGTTGTTGATTCATGGCGTATATCTTTCCTTGAACTTTGGGCTTCCCGGTAGCATCCCTTTTCTGACCTTGATTATTACCAACTCCTGACCCGGATGCTTGTCCTCTACCTCTCGGGCAATCTTTTACAAAGTGACCCATTTGACCACAATTGGTGCACCTTCCTTGCTTCTTCCAACACCGGTCCTCAGAATGACCTTCCTTTTGACAATACGAACAAAGCCTCCTAATTTGGTTCCCTTGGTTCCCGGAAGTGGTACCCGGGTTCCTTGGGATCGGTTGCCCTCGGAACTGAGATTGTCCCCCAAAGTTACCTCGAGTGTCGGAACGGTGTTGTGGTTGAGACTTAGCATGGCTTCCCGGTTTACCCGTACTCGCAACCTCGGTTTTCCTTTTGTGCTCCCCAATATCTTGCTCTATCAAATAGGCTCGGTCCACTGCATCTTGGAATGTCACAATCTGTTGAGCAATAAGTTGAGTACGGATGGAGGTCTTCAATCCCCGAATGAATCTCATAGCCTTTTGTTCCTCGGTCCTCACCAAATAGTCGCAATACCGGGCTAATTCTATGAACTTAACCGAGTATTGAGCTATAGACAGCAAACCTTGCTCCAGGTTGAGCAGCTCGATCTCCTTTCGGTTTTGATCAACAACCGGAATGAAATGCTCCTTGAATTTGCGCACGAACAACTCCCACACATACACCGTGTGAGTATCATCCCAACTAGCTTTAACACCCTTCCACCAATGCTCGGCGGCTCCCACAAGCTTATAAGCCGCGAACCGGACCTTGTCCTCATCCGTGCACCCAAACACATCATAAATCTTCTCCATCGACTCTATCCACAACTCAGCTTTCCGTACATCGGGTTCCCCATTGAATTCAACCGGTTTCAACTTTAGAAATTGTTCCAATCCATAGCGGGGTGGTGCTTGTTCTACCCTCGGACCTTGATCATGTATGCCTTCATGGCCGCCTCGAACATGCCTTGAAACATAGCACGTGCTTCTTCCCTTGTATCATTCTGATTCTGTGCCCACTAGTACCTCCTCTGTTTCTTCTTCCAGACATTGCGAGTAATTACCTATATAAAAACATCAACCGTTAATCACTCCGCACACTACTACCCACCGAGGTCATACTAATCCACCTATACTTATACATAGAGCTAATGTCATAGCTCTGATACCAACTGTCGCGACCCCGGACCCCGCGGGCCCGAGACCGCGATCTGGACGTCGACTTAAACCAAAACTGCGAAATACCGAAGTTAAAAATTCCATTTGATACCAAAAGGTGATAACACAAGGTTTTGAAAATTAACTTGAACAACAAGGTAAAACTAGTATAAACTCCATAAGCTTATACACCAAAGTTACAAAATACACAAATCCTAATGACGTCAATGTTTGGTACAAATATCCCCAAAAGGTTACACATTGATATAATGTAAACCAACCTATAACAACCTTCCCCAAAAGAATGTATCCACACTCGACGTCCTCTTTCTCGTGATCAGCGAGACTAATCCTTAGCACCTGGGGGGGTTTAAGGAAAACCAAAGATAAAAAGAAAGGGGGTGAGATAAATCTCAATAAGTTACTAATGCAACTACATGACATGCTATGATGCAATAATCAATAAACAATAATAAATATCACATAGCACGTAGCAATTATCATATATCAGATAGCAGCGGAAATAAACACATAACAAAGGATATAGCCAAGGTTTTCCAAACCGAAGAACCAAATAAAGGTCGCTGCGCAGCTTCAATAATCAACCATCAATATCTTCATAATAGCATGAAAGCTGAAGAGAAATCCCCGGTACCGGAACCAATAACCAAATGATGTGTCACAAGGACGGGAGACATGCCGCAAAGTCATGCTCCAAGTAAAGCTAAAATGCACACAAAGGAGCTAGCTCTTCTCACATCCAAGGCCAATCTGGAGGAGGGTAATAATGGGGCAAAACAATGGTCAACATCACAATGGACTTGGCCGTACCATCATAATGTTTCGCATCGCCCCAAACACACACAAATACAGCTGGACTTTCAAATAAATGCTAAGTAATAAATACTAGCTTAAATAAACAACTTAAGGTTCCAAAGTAGGGAACCATTCCAATTAAATCACCACAAAGGTAACCAATACAAACAGCACATCAAAGATGGACCACATTCCCAAAATGATACTCAATCAAATTCCATAACATGTTTATTCACAAAAGAATCAATTCCACTTAAATAAGTGTTCCCCGGTGTTATCTTAAATAAGTTGACAATTTTGACCGCCACCTTTACATTTGACCACTGCCCGCCACCGCTGACCGCCGTCGACCACCACCACCATCCACCACCGACCGCCGGCCACCACCGTCGCTGACCACCGCCACCGGCCACCACCGTCGCTGACCACCGCCACCGGCGCCGCCCACCACCGCTGGGCACCACCTCCGTCACCGACCGCCGGGCACCACCACCTCAGCCACAACCATCTGCAACCCCAAGTATTTAAATAAAAATTATTTGCTTTCGGGAAGGTTTGAACCCAAGACCTCTTGGTCTTAGTTAAGACTCCTAACCACTATGCCAAGCTTCTTACTTGTTTCATTAGTAGACTATTATATATTTAACACTAGAACCTCACATTTGTTGTTGTTGTTGTTTTTTTTTTTTTTTTTTTTTTTTTTTTTTGGTTAGGAGTATTAATTCTTCACAATTAGACAATTACTCATTTTTAATAAAAAAAAAATGAGATAAATTTATTTCACAATTGTGTAAAGGGAATTTGACAACAAATAGTTTTGAAAATGAGTATCATTTGTAAAAACTGTGCGTTGAATTTCTTAGTTATTATTATTATTATTTATTATTATTATTTACTATTATTATTTATTATTTATTATTTATTATTATTTTTTATTATTATTATTATTATTCCAAATTTCTTCAATTCCGCCAATGGAATGAAATTGATGGAATTGAACATCCTTCCATTTTTGGATGGAATAGTGAATTCCTTCATTTGAAGGAATTGAGCATTCCAATGGAATGGAAATTTTGAAAAAAGTGAACCAAACGTAGCAATGGAATTGGTCAAAGGGAATTGGGCATTCCATTCCCCCACTTTACCACGAACCAAACGCCCTCTAAGGGTCCTTAGGTTCAAATCAATTTTACCAATAAATCTCTCATACCTTTTAAATGGCAAAAATACCCCCAACCCAAATTAAATCATCCAACACCTCTAACCTTTGACAATTTTGACTGCCACCTTTACATTTGACCACTGCCCGCCGCCGACCACCATCACCATCCACCACCGACCGCCGGCCACCACCGTCGCTGACCACCGCCACCGGTGCTGCCCACCACCTCCGTCACCGACCGCCGGGCACCACCACCTCAGCCACAACCATCTGCAACCCCAAGTATTTAAATAAAAATTATTTGCTTTCGGGAAGGTTTGAACCCAAGACCTCTTGGTCTTAGTTAAGACTCCTAACCACTATGCCAAGCTTCTTACTTGTTTCATTAGTAGACTATTATATATTTAACACTACAACCTCACATTTGTTGTTGTTGTTTTTTTTTTTTTTTTTTTTTTTTTTTTTGGTTAGGAGTATTAATTCTTCACAATTAGACAATTACTCATTTTTAATAAAAAAAAATGAGATAAATTTATTTCACAATTGTGTAAAGGGAATTTGACAACACATAGTTTTGAAAATGAGTATCATTTGTAAAAACTGTGCGATGAATTTCTTAGTTGTTACACTCAACTCATGTGTTAACAACTGATAAATAAATTTACCAGTTTTTATATTAAACTCGTGTGTGAATAACTGAGAAATGAATATCTCATTTATTATTATATTAACAACAGAGATAAAAAGATAACTGAAAAATGAATGTACCAGTTCTTGTACTCAAATTCATATGTGAATAACTGAGAAATGAATGTCTCATTTATTATATAATTAAACCGATAAATTGAGTCATCAATTGGGAAAAATGAGAGGTACTTTTATCAGTTTTTTATTCAATTATGAATAACTGTTAAATGAATGTCTCAGTTATTATATTCAAAATCATGTGTGAACAACTGTAAAATGCATGTCTCAGTTATTATAATAATTTTGAAAATTTTAGAGATGAATTTATCAGTTTTTTACAAGTGAAAAATGGAAAAGGACACAACCGTGAAATCATACAAATGAGAAATCACACAACTGAGAAATCAGTTGAGAAATAATTTTACAAGTGAAAAATAAAAATTTTATTTTCTAAAATTGTGAAATTAACTGAGACATGAAAAATAATTTTCTTAAATTTTTACTAGTGAAAAATGAGATTTTTATTTCAAAAATTTTGAATTATGGGTTGAGTGTATTTGTTTGATTCGTTTTGACGGCACGATTAAAACGGTGGTCTCGGATTATTAATTCGATTTCTAGATTTTAAGATATTATATTTTAAAAGTTTTGGTGGAAAAAAAAAGGAAGAAAGAGAAAGATGAGTCAAGGAAGAGAGAGAGAGAGAAACGCATGATTTTTTTTTTTATTTTTTTTGGCAAACAGAAAAACGCATGATGAATGGGCCTACCAGTTGCTGCTGCTGTGCACGCAGATAATCTTTTAGGGGTAATTTGGTCCAACGAATATTCTAGGGACTTTTTGGTGAGTTTTCATAATGTCTGTCCTTATTGGTCGTTTTCATTTGGCTGAGGGACTTATTATCCTTTGTTGTATTTTTGTTGAATTTCTGGCACCACCACTAATTTTTATTTTTATATTAATTATTGTTTTTATCACTAATTTACAGTAGTTTGAATTCGAGGATCGCATATGAGCAATAGAATGAGACAAATGCCTTGTTTGAAAATGTTTTCCCATTGATTTAGTTTTGTCAGCAGGCATTTTGGCTTCTTCCTTTTGTTCAAAAAATTCAAAATTAATATTCTATCAAAGAATCAATGGTATATACCCGGCGTCAAGTTAGTGTGGACCAAAAAATTGGGCACACAAATTAAGGAAAATATCAGAAATAAATAGTGGAATGAGTTGTTTGTGAGTATGAAAAAATAAATAAGAGAGAGAATGAATGAGATGAATAGTAAGTTAATTGGTGTTGTGAGTGTAAAGTAAAGTAGGAGAGATAATGAGTGGGAGAATTAATAAATATTTTTTGCTATTTTGAGCAGTTCACACTAACTTGGGTCGGACGGAAAAAAATTATGTTCGCACTAACACGAGTAGGAGGGAGTATTACTTTCCCATTTTGACCCTCATATCTCACTATCACTATCTATATATTGTTGCCTACAACAACAGGAGCAGTAGTGAAAATAGTGTGTTAGCTAGTTTCAATGGGGAGAAGCCAGAAGATGCAAATAGTCTCCCCTTTACTCCTACTGGGCATTCTTGTAATGTCCATTTCCATGGCTGCTGAAGCATCAGATGGGTACATGAAATATAAAGACCCTAAGCAGCCGATAAACGTTAGAACCAAGGATCTAATGAGCCGGATGACGTTAGCGGAGAAGATTGGTCAAATGACACAAATCGATCGACTCGTCGCTTCCTCTGATGTCATAAGCAAGTATATGATTGGTAAGAATCACTTCATCCGTCAATTTTTTGTTGATCCGAGTGCTCTCTAAAGCATAATGAGGTCTGTAGAGTCCACTAACTAGACATATATATGTATCTGTCACTAAATGTTGTTCTTTTTTCCAAATGTTTTTTTTCTATTCATTATACACTTGTAAAATTAGAAGTTTAGCACTTTTCTTAATAAAATATACAAAATTTTGAATTACTCAAATTTCTTTTTAAAAAAAAAAGGAGATTCATTTTGGGACGGATGCAGGAAGTGTATTGAGTGGAGGAGGGAGTGTTCCGAGCAAACATGCGTCACCGGAGACGTGGATGAGCATGATGAGTGATTTTCAAAAGGGTTCGTTATCGACACGACTAGGGATTCCACTCATATATGGGATAGATGCTCTTCATGGGAACAACAATGTTTATAAAGCAACAATTTTCCCACACAATGTTGGGCTTGGAGCAACTAGGGATCCAATATTGGTTAAGAAGATTGGGGCTGCAACTGCCCTTGAAGTCAGAGCCACTGGCTTATCCTACACTTTTGGACCTTGTATCGCGGTAATCTTTTACCACTTTTTAAGGCTTTAATTAATAGGGTCCAATTATTTAATCAAAATGAATAAGAATTAAAGGGTTTGAGGGATGCAGGTTTGTAGAGATCCGAGATGGGGAAGATGTTTTGAAAGTTACAGTGAAGATCCAAAGATTGTGAAAGCAATGACAGAGATTATACCTGGATTACAAGGAGACATCCCTCCTAACTTTCCAAAGGCTTATCCTTATGTCGGTGGACCGTAAGCACTCTCTACACTGTTACTTACCTTCAGTTTTACTATCATAAGGAATGGTGTCTACATTAAATTAAAATAATATGGGTCCAACTTTTACCTAAACCACGCACATTTGTTTAAAACTTAATTACGATTAATTTTATATTATGGTATGTGGTGCGATTTGAATTGGTAGAAGGATAACTTTTGCAAAGAAATAGGGGAAAGAATAATTGTACCAGAAAGATTTTTATACTACTACCTCTGTCCCTAAATGAGTGTCCGAATTCCATTTTAAGGGACATCTGAAAATCTCAACCCTTTGTACAATTTGCTGGAAAAAATTCATATATAATCTTGTAATATCATTTCCAAACATTTAGTTTTGTACATATAAAGGGACCGGTGAAAAAATTTTTGAAAAAAAACATTTAGGAACAAAGTTATGTTAAAAAAAGACACTCATTTTGGAACAAGAATTTTTAAAAAATGGACACTCTTTTAGGGACATAGGGAGTATATATAACGAGAGATTGAGTGTTTTCTTGGACGGCCAATGCTAGGGGACAAAAGAAGTTTACAAAATAATAGATATAAAATGAGGTGTCGATATTTTATTGTGCATCGGTTGTAGACCCGAGACACTTTAATTTAAAGCACCAATAAAAGTCACGAGACCTCATTTATAAGTCAAATTTTGTGATTTTTTTTGTAATTTTATATTTACCGTTTTTGGATATGTTTATTTAGTCGTGGAAGCCACTTTTCTTGACTCGTGTTTCTGACAGTTGCTAGTATGGACCATCGCTCTTCACCTAAAATATCTTTTGCAATACTTTTGCACTTCATTTCTTGAATTTATGTTTGGGCAATGCTAAGCTTACAAAATTACAAAAGAGGTGGTCTCCCATGAGAACAAGGGGATCCGTCTCATGCATGAGACGGGTCGCCCCATGACCCATGGGCCGAACCCGCCACGTGGCAACCCACCATTGGCCGAATTTTTTTTTTTTTTTTTTTTTTGAGTTTTTTTTTTTTTTTTTTTCGGCTTTTCAGTGGTTTAGCAAAAAATAATAGTTACCATCTTTTAAAGTAACATTGTTCATAAGTAAACGTAATACTTGTTTTAAAAAAACAAAAGCTCGTTTTTACCCATTTGAAAAGTAATAACTTATGTATATGAATGTAATAGTAAGTTTATACAAGTAAATGTAACACTTTGATTGACGAAATTGTAACATATTTCTATAGATAATGTAATACTTTTACATGTATCATGATAAATTTGACCCCATTGTAACTTATTGTTTGAAAACAAATAGATATCTATACATATGTATTACAATTATTTACAAATACTATTACATATAAATAACACGTTTGTTACATTTTAGTTATAATAAGTATTACTTTTGGCAAACGAAGAAAACATAGGAATAACACTATTACTTTAAGAGATGGTAACTATTACTTTTCACAAACCGAAAAAAAACCAAAAAAAAAATATAAAAATTTAAAAAAAAGCAAAAAAAAAAAAAAAAAAAAAAAAAATTTTTTTTTGGGGCCAATGAGGGGCTGCCACGTGGCAGGGACCCCCCCATGGGTCCTGGAGCAGGGTTGTGGGTCGGGTAATGGGTCAAAAAAATGACCCGTCTCACCCATGAGACGGGTTGGAGTGTTCTCACACAAGTTTTTGTCATTACAAAAGAAGTTTACAAAATAAAAGATACAAGTTGTGGTGGCGATATTTTATTGGCCACATTGATATTGGATCCTACACACTCATATTAAAAACACCAATACAATTATGACACCACATTTTATAAGCCACATTTTGTAGCCATTTTTTGTAACTTTATTATTTCCATTTATGTTTTTTCTTTCTATTGATATTGTTTTACGTTTTTTGGCATTTATTCTTCCCTATGAAAAAAAGTAAAAATAAAAAAATATTCGAGTTCAATTTTGTGTACCACTTCACACGTATAAAACCCTTTCTTTTGGCCTTTCCAATACATCAAACTTGGACTTAAATTCAATTGGGCATATTTGAGCTACTACATCACTACAAATTACTTGGCTAGTATCAATCAGACCGATAGATAGAAGTGTTTGTGATGGAAAAACTATGTTAAAAAGATGCTTTAGATAACAAAAAGAAAACCTAAAAAACAGAAAAAGACAGTAACCCACTGCATTTGACCCATCCGGGACCTGCCTCAAGTGGGGACCTGACCGGCATGCGCACACCAGCACGTTACTGTCTGAGCTGCGGTCTCTTGGTCTTGTGGACATTGGGACCCTCTCCTGGTTTGAGGTCCGTTTTATTTTGGCTTTTTATATCATATATCAGTTCATTTTTTATAATTAAAATGAAATCAAATGTGTTTGATTTACTTTTTTGACCTATAAATACAAGATTTAATGATTTATAATGCTTATATAAACCATAAAGACTAATTAGCTCGGTGGTTCTTGTATTTATGGGATAACAAAAGAGATAATTACAAACCAATGCAACGCACTTGTAGATACCCCGGGGGAACCACGGCTTGGCTAGAGCGCGTGAATTATCTTAGGATGTCTAACTTGTTTTAGAGTCGCCACCTATGTTTTGAGGAACATAAGAAAAACCTATTGATTGTAGCCTAAGTTTGATTACGAAAACAGAGATTCTTTGTTTTGAGGTTCGGGGGTTAGATTACGAGATGGGAAGTACCGAAACACCCATCTCGCCCAACTAAAGTTGGTCTTGCTTGATCAAAATCTACATGAATAATAACGTTCTTCTTCTTCTTCTTTAAGTCATGAAAAGGGGGTTTAAAATAGAGTTTGGAATGTAGGAGATAAATCCTTAACCAACCTCAATGAGATGAGGTGATCATTAGAGTTATGTCCCAAAATGATTTGGGTGATTGTACATTTGATTAAAGTAAGAGAGAGAGAGGAGATGAAGTAGAAAAGAAAGGAAAAGATAGACTTTTACCTACAATTTGAAGAACTTCAAATATTGCTTGAAGAAATCCTTGGAGAACCTTTAGAAAGGGATTTTGGTATAGTTTTTGTAAGTTCAATCTTCGGTCTAAGTTTTCGATCCTTGAAAATGGAGGTAAAGAGAGGTTTTTATAGGTGAAAGATGGGTGTTTTTTGTGCCAAAACTCAGTCACCAAGAAATCCTTCCCGGGCAAAATCCTGTAAATTGAGCAAGGGAGGGAATCCTGGCCAGAAATCTGTAACTGACGCCCAGAGGCGCGCGCGCTTCCTGCTTTGGGGGTGGGAGGCGCGCGCGCCTGGCTCCTCCTGTCGGAGGCGCGCGACTCAGAGAAGGTAATTTTGACAGAATGGACTAGAAAGTCAGCCCTGTCATTCAGTTTAGTCCCTGGACTTAACGAAGTCAGTCAGGAACTTAACGGAAGTGACAAAAACTAACGAGAAACACTTAAAATAGGGAGGAACACAAGATCAAATGTGCAATCGGGGTGAGCGGTCCAAGGCGGGGTGTCTACAGAGCCCCTCGGTGACGTGGATTGCAAAGCAAAACGCGTCAACGAAAGTTAAAAACACCCGCCGAGGACATCACCAAGAAAAAGCAAAGACTCGATGAAAGCAGGAATTTGAAATTGCGAGAGATAGTGGTGCGCTCCCTGTGTGAGCGGCTTTTGTTGATAGAGGGGGTGGCATGATCCGTTAGGTGAACCTGCCGGCTGAATGTTTTGAATGAGGCCGTTAGTGAACCGGTTTGATGAATCCGTTAGTGAATCCCTTGAATGAGTCTGTTGGTGAACCCTTGTTGACGAATCCGTTAGTGAATCCGTTTGATGAATCCGTTAGTGAATCCCTTGGATGAGTCCGTTGGTGAACCCTTGTTGACGAATCCGTTAGTGAATCCGTTTGATGAATCCGTTAGTGAATCCCTTGGATGAGTCCGTTGGTGAACCCTTGTTGACGAATCCGTTAGTGAATCCGTTTGATGAATCCGTTAGTGAATCCCTTGGATGAGTCCGTTGGTGAACCCTTGTTGACGAATCCGTTAGTGAATCCGTTTGGTGAATCCGTTAGTGAATCCGTTAGTGAATCCCTTGGATGAGTCCGTTGGTGAACCCTTGTTGACGAATCCGTTAGTGAATCCGTTTGATGAATCCGTTAGTGAATCCCTTGGATGAGTCCGTTGGTGAACCCTTGTTGACGAATCCGTTAGTGAATCCGTTTGATGAATCCGTTAGTGAATCCCTTGGATGAGTCCGTTGGTGAACCCTTGTTGACGAATCCGTTAGTGAATCCGTTGATGAGGCCGTTAGTGAACCTTTGAGGACGAATCCGTTAGTGAAATCCGTTGATGAAATATTGCTTTGAAGTCTCGTGCCACTTGGAGTCACACTTGACTTTTTGAATTGTGGGGTGCGGGCACAGTTGGCCGCGACCAGAAAAATGTTCCTGCTGGGGATGAAATGTTGAGATTGACTCTTGAGGGGGGTGTGGCACCCGTGACAGAACTTAGGGAGTTCGGAATCCGTGGGAGGACGGCCTACTTTTGAGTGGGAGTTTTTATCCTACTTTCAATTTTTTTTGACATGCCTTAAGGGCGGACCAGAAGAATGTGTGCCCAACTGGGTGTCCGAGGACAGGGGCTGTGCCTTTATTTAAGCTGGAGATCTCTGACAAGGCCTTTTCTTGGAGTGATTTAGACTTGGGAGGCGCGCGCTTTCCTATGTAGGAGTGATTTAGACGTGAGGAAGATGTTGCACGGTATTGTGGTCGACATAACTGAGTTGCCGATGTTCTTCAGTTTACACTCGGAGGATCCGGTGGTTCAATCTTTCAAGAGGAATGCCATGGCCGCTTGTCTCTTTAGTGAAGTACTGTTTGTTGCACCCTTCGGGACTGCGGATGCGCATTTGGCTGAGATTATTTTGCAAGCCAAGGAGCAACAATTTAGTATAATCCCTCTTATCGTAGGGGAGACGTTGCACGGCCTTGATGAGTTACATAGGATGGGCAAGATGTGTCGGGGAAGCCCTTTGCTCTTGACCATATGGCTCCGGGAACACTTCAAGATTTATTCCGCGGATGGTGATTTGTCTCCCTTTGCTGTTCATAGGAGGAAGCTGTTGACCCGTTGATATTGAGTGGTGTCCGTTGATATTGAGTGGTGTCCTTCTTCTTGGGGTCTTCGTCATTTTGTGGAGTGGACTCTTGGTTTTCAGCACGTGGTTGTACCCGGTTTGAGAGATTCTTCATTTTACCAGCCAGAGCGGGTTCTGCGGCAGTTCGGTCGCCAACAGACAATTCCTTTCCCGAGGGACGGAATGCTTCGTCCAGTTGCTTACATGGGTCCTGACTTCTCGAGTGAGCTTCAGTCGACTTGGGGAGATGACCGCAACCGTTGGGCTTTTGCTCCTCTGCATCGGGGGAGTGTCTTCCTTCCCGAGAGCTACTTGGATTATTTATTTGGCACCCTTTACCGTGGCATCACTTGGGTTGATGTGCTTCGTGCCGAGTTGTTGGGAAAGGGTTTTGAGTCTAGCAGCACTTTGAGATATAGGGAGGCTGCTGCTGATTCAAGTAACATTCTCGCTGACCCTTTCGGTACTCCTTTGGATGGCTTTTATGCTAGGAGACGTGTTGCAACACAGAAGGTTTCGGTGCGTATTAGTGCTCCTTTGTTACCCAAGAAGAAAAGGATTGAGAGACGATCGGGTGGTCCTTTGAAAGCTAAGAGAAAATTGGATTTTTCTTAGTACCCTAAGACATTGCAATTAGACCACTTTGTTTTAGGATTTAGTATTTTGATGTATTTTGTTGCCCAATAAATCCGTTGTAATGGTTTGAATAGTTCATTGAATGAATAAAAATTGCATTTTGTTATTTGAAGTGAATTGGGTATTTTTGATATGTTTTAGACCGCACCCGAAGGTTGCCTACGTTCCTCCAGTTGGGAGGCTCAGGTCTTCATAGTTCAAACAAACAAAGACCATTTTTTTTTTGTGCACCCTGTTTTTTGCCTAGACCGCCCTTTCGGGTTTTCAATCTAGCGGGCTTCTTTTTTGGACGTGCTCTAATTTTTGCCTAGGCCGCCCTTGCGGGTTTTCAACCTAGCGAGCGATTTTTTTTTTTTTTTTTTTTTTCAACTTTTTTTTTTTTTATGGTCTTTGTTTATTAAGCGTATAACCTCTTGAGCTTGTCGAGGTTGACCCCCTTTGGCAGCTGGTCACCATCTAAATCCACGAGCCGGACTGCACCACCCTTAGTATCTTTTTGACCACGTACGGACCGATCCATCGGGGTCCCCATTTCCCCAGGGGATTCATGGCATTAGGAGGATGTTGTCTTAAGACTAAATCTCCCACATTGATGTTTCGAGGCTTCACCTTTTTGTTGAAAGCTCTTGCCATCCTTTGCTGATATGCTCTCGTGCGTTCGAGTGCCCTTAACCTTTTCTCGTCGAGTAAGGCTAGCTGTTCGTATCGACTTTGCATCCAGTTGACCTCGTTGACTTGATTCTCGAGGAGGACCCGTAGAGATGGGACTTCAAGTTCGATAGGGAGTACGGCTTCAGAACCATAGACATTAGCATAGGGAGTTTCTCCTTGTTGGTCCCAAAGGGGCAACAAGGGTATGACAAATGCTAGAGGGGGGGTGAATAGCGTTTTAAAATTCTTTTCAAACCCTTTTGCAAATCAATGGCTTATGCGCACAGTTCTCAAATAAGCTAAGTATAGCGCGCAGTGAGAGTGTGAAATGCACAGCGGAGGTTTTAAGCAGCACCTGCGCAGTAAAAAGCTGCGCAAGGATAAAAACGCACGCGCTAAGTTTTGGCTTAAAGAGTTGGATAAAATGTTCTAAGGCAAATGAGCAATAACAATTACAACATCTGAGAGTGGCAATCTGAAAGATCAAACAAAGCAGTTCATAAAAGGTTAAGCAGGGAATATGCAATAAGTAATGAACACGCTATTTGGAGAGGTTCGATCGATGAAAGATCTACATCCTCTACCAAGATGGTTAGTCTTGGATTTCTAATGGAGATCTTATTATATGAGAGAGTATTACAAATTACAACATTTGAGCTCAATACTAACTCGAGATCTATTATCTATGAAGAACAAATCCTAGACTAAACCGGTGTATCTCAAGAAGTTAGATCAAAGTAATCAAAACTTCAAGAGGTGTGTGTGTGACAGAAATTCTGGGCTCTATGAATATGAAAGATGAAGAGAACCAAAAATTCTGGTGATATAGGCTTTGTGATATGAGCAGGAGTTTTGAAGGTTTGAAGATCTTGAAGGCTGTTCTAAAGAATCTGGAAAAACTAAGCAGCAGTCTTCAGATCTTCATGGTTTCTCAGTGAAGCATGAAACTCGAGCTCTGAGGCATAGTGGCCAACAAGAGGAGCTTGATCAAAGGTGATGATCAAGGGCCGATGAAAAGGGCTAAATCAAAAGGCAGCTTGGAAATGAAGATGAGCAGGCTATTTATAGCTGAGAGCTTGAAATAGCCGTTGGAGCTCTGAGCAAGGACAATGAGCTGGCACAACATGATTGGCGCGCAGCTGTCCTTTATAGCCGTTGGGGCTCTGATCAAAGATGATGACCTGGCACAATATGATTGGTGCGCAGGTATATAGAGCCGTTGGAGACTGAGCATGAAGACCAGTTTCAAAAGCTTCTTCTAGAAGGTTGACAGCTGTCTTCTCTTGAGATATTTCTTTGAAGCGTGTCTCCACCAATGGTTTTGCTGAGTGTTTATTTTGTCGTTTGTGCACACCTCATCTTTTTAATAAGCGTGCATCTTCTAAGCGTTTTCCAAGCTTTCTAGAATGTGAGATTAGGAGATGAGGAACTTGACCAAGGTTGTGTCCGCGCACAAAGGGCATGCGCATTGCCGGCGCGCATGGATTCAGCGCATGAGCAGCATGCGCACCATGCTTGGTCACAGATCTCTTGAGTTTAGGAACTAAGATCTTGAAAATTGAGCAGGGTCAATGTCGCGCCCCGTACCCGTGGTCCTACTTGGCCCCACGCTCGGGACACGAACGGAAGACGTTATAAAATACCTTTTAAAATTTTTCGAAATGTCCTTTTAAAAAGCGGAACAAAAACACACTTGAAGTTCAAAGACTTCACTTAACTTGAAACAAACTTTTACAAACACTTTCACGACGAAAGTACTTAGCCCGAAGGCTTACAAACTTTTAAACAAATGTACATACATCAACCTTTACCAAAATAGATGGAACCATAAGAAGTACGGTTACTCTACCCCAAAGGGTTTACATTTACATAATGTAACCTTCAACAAAACAAGTCCCAACTCTTACCAACCAAACCAACGTCCTCCCGTGCCGAGTGTCCTATCCCCTGGACCCGCTTTTATCTAAAACAGTAAACAAATAAGGGTGAGAATAAATCTCAGTAAGCTACTAAAATGCAACTACGTTACATGCTGATATGATGATCATAAAGAAACAATATCAACAAGTAAGCATATAGCATATAACATCAACTCATATATCATTTATATCACATTGCCCACACTCCGGTGGCTACCAAAGCCAAGGTTTAACCAATAACCATAACTGATGAGAATACCAACTGAGAAACCCATCAGAGAAAACCATCTGAGCAGCATAAATAGCTGAAGCCGTCGGGATCCAGAAAACCAAATCATAACCAATAGAACCAAGTAACCAGAGAGGGAAATATGACACAAAGTCATAACCCAAATACTCACCAAAGGGAGCAATTCATCCCGTCCAAGGCCAATCTGGACTGGGGAAACTAGAAGGCACAGTGGACATCTTATAGTGAACTTGGCTTGTGTGCCACTATAATTCTCCCACCGCCTGACTCACAAGCTCCAATGGAAAACCTTATAGTGGACTTACCTGTACCTCTATAATTCTTCCATTGGCTGACTCCACAACAAGACCAGCTGGACTTTTAACAAGAAGCACAGTAATAAATACTTGCTAAACAAAACCCGGGGCATTTAATCCAAGAAGGAGCTATGCCAAATACATCACAAGATGCACACAAAGATTCCTTATAAAGAGTCCATAAAAAGGACATTTAATCCATTACTAACATTTCACAACACTTGGGTTCACAAAGGAACCAATTCTACCACTTTAGTGATCCACAACAATCATCTAAGTACTTTAGGACACTACCCAAAACTAGACCAAGGTTGGTCTCTAAACTCCTTAGTTGCAAACTCTAAACTTTTTCAGACAACTGGGCGGTCGCCCAAACAGGGCTGTGCGGCTGCCCAAAATGCTCTGTCCCAAGAAGAAAATCCTTCAGATAGATGTGCGGCCGCACACCCATTTTTGGGCGGCCGCCCACATCACCCGGCAGGCCTAAAAACTTAACCAAAATTTACTCCTTTTGTTTCACAAGCATAACAAATATACTACACAACTTAGACACTTTCATTAACAACTTTCATAGGATTACAATTTGGTTGCTAACCCATTCCCATACCCAGCAAAACCCAATTCCATATACTCCCTTTGTCCCAAAATTTCAAGTATATCAAATATTACCCAAATCACAAAATTAACAAGTAGAAGTATCATATATAGCATATATGACTATTTTAACATTTAAAGGGGAATTAGTAACTTACCTAGTTCCGGAAAAAGTATCGCTGAAATAAGTTTTGTTCGGCTAGGAATGACCTACTCGACGCCCTGATCATTTTTATATAATTAGTTTTTAAAACGGGTAAGTAAATAAAAAGAATTAAATCGAAATGGGTTGAACTTACCTTTTTCTCCTAACCCTAACTGATACGAGGAAGAAATGTTGCTGATGAAATTTGTAAACACAGAGAAGGAAGGAAAAAGGGATAAGTTTTTATAAATATCTTACCCATTTCACAAAATGGTCACCCAACTTTCAAAGTTAACACTTTAGCCCCTAAACTTACATTTTCAACTAGGACCCTAAAGTTTCAACTTAATCATTTAACTCCTTTAATCTTTATTATTACTAACTAAGTAAATAACACAAATAATCAAGTATGATATGCAAATCATAAAATATAATGCAACCCATAAAAAGGCACATATAAGTCAAATAAAAATCCCCAAAAATATAAAATAAATAGAAACGGGTTTTGGGGTCGCTACAATCACTCCCCCTTAAAGAAAATTCGTCCCGAATTTTAAGGTTACTTACCGAGGCCCTTAAACAACCAAGGGTACTTCCTCTCGATCTACTCCCGAAGTTCCCAAGTCGATTCCTCCACATTGTGATTCCTCCACACAACTCGAACAAGAGGGATACTTTTGTTTCTCAATTCTTGTACCTTCGAATCAATGACTTGGACCGGATGTTCCTCATAAGACATACTTGGCTCAATATCCTCGGGAACCTCAGATAAAACATGAGAAGAATCATACACATACTTCCGAAGCATAGAAATATGAACACATTATGGATCTTATCAAGAGAAGGAGGTAAAGCAAGACGATAAGCCCGATCCCCCACTCTTCCAAGAATCTCAAATGGACCAATATACCTCGGAGCAAGCTTGCCTTTCTTTCCATATCTTCGAATACCAACCTTAGGGGAAACCTTCAAAAACACAAAGTCACCTTTTTCGAACTCAAGGTCTCGCCTCCGATGATCAGCGTAGCTTTTCTGTCTACTCTGGGCAGTACTCAAACGATCTCGAATAAGTTTAACCTTCTCAACTGAATCATTAACCATCTGAACACCCCAAATCTTGGCTTCTCCCACTTCATCCCAACAGATAGGAGACCGATATTTCCTTCCATACAAGGCTTCATAAGGAGCCATCCCAATACTGGACTGAAAACTGTTATTGTAAGCAAACTCTACAAGAGGCAAATGAATATCCCACGAATCTGAAAAATCCACTGAGCAAGCCCTCAACATATCCTCAAGAATCTGGATAGTTCTCTCGGACTGGCCATCTGTTTGAGGATGAAAAGCTGTACTAAATCTCAACTCTGAACCCAAAGCCTTTTGAAACGCTTGCCAAAACCGAGATGTGAATCTAGGGTCACGATCAGATACAATGCTCACTGGAACTCCATGTAACCTCACGATCTCATTAATGTACAAAGTTGCAAGCTTTTCCATAGAATAACCAATCTCAATAGGTAGAAAATGAGAAGACTTTGTCAATCTATCAACAATCACCCAAACTGCATCAAACCTTCTTCGAGTACGAGGTAATCCTGTCAAAAAATCCATAGTAACATGTTCCCACTTCCATTCCGGAATCTCTAATGGTTGAAGCAATCCTGCAGGCCTTTGATGTTCAGCTTTGACTTGTTGACATGTTAAGCACTTGGATACATAATCCGCTATCTCTCTCTTCATATTATTCCACCAAAAGTGTTGCTTCAAATTCTGATACATTTTAGTACTCCCGGGATGAATAGTATACCTTGATTTATGGCCTTCATCAAGAACTTGGTGTTTAATCCCATCAACATTAGGTACACACAACCGACCCCTGAAAGTTAATACCTCTTCAGAACTGAGTGAGAAATCCTCAAATTTACCATCTTTGATTTTATCCATAATCTTTACCAATTCCGGGTCATCCTTCTGAGCTTCCTTTATTTGTTGAACTAAAGTTGGAAATACTCGAATGTTCGCAAAAATAGCTCCATGTTTAGATTCATAAGGACTCCAATCTCGAGCATCCTCCAACATCTTCCATTCCCGCACCATCAATGAAGCTACATAAGACTTCCGGCTAATAGCATCAGCTACCACATTTGCCTTGCCCGGATGATAAGAAGTTGTACAATCATAATCCTTCAATAGCTCCATCCATCTTCGTTGTCTATTATTCAACTCTTTCTGGGAGAAAAGATACTTCAAACTCTGATGATCTGTGAAAATCTCAAACTTTGCTCCGTAAAGATAATGTTTCCACTTGTGTAATGCAAAGACAATAGCTGCAAGCTCCATGTCATGAGTAGGATAATTCTGCTCACTCGGAGTCAACTTCCTCGAATCATATGCAATCACCCTTCCATTATGCATTAATACACACCCGAGGCCTTCTTTAGAAGCATCACTATAGATTACCAAATCATCATTACCATTAGGTAGGGCGAGAATAGGAGCTGTAGTCAATCTCTTCTTCAACTCTTCAAAACTAGCTTGACACTTTTCATCCCACACATAAGGAATATTCTTTCGAGTCAACTGAGTCAAGGGAGTTGCAATCTTAGAAAACCCCTCAATGAACCTTCTGTAGTACCCAGCTAACCCCAAGAAACTTCGAATTTCTGTAACTGATTCTGGCCTCCTCCAATTCACAATAGCCTCAACTTTGGATGGATCAACTGATATACCTTTATTGGAGATCACATGCCCAAGAAAAGATACTTCATTGAGCCAAAAAGCACATTTACTGAATTTAGCAAACAACTGCTTCTCACGAAGAATAGATAAAACCATTTGCAAATGCTGTTCATGCTCCTCCCGGGACTTGGAATAAACCAGAATATCATCAATAAATACAACCACGAAGGTATCAAGATAAGGTTTAAAGACTCTGTTCATCATATCCATAAAAACAGCCGGAGCATTAGTCAACCCGAAAGGCATAACAAGAAACTCATAATGGCCATATCTACTACGAAAAGCAGTTTTAGAAATGTCTTCAGAACGGATTTTCAACTGATGGTACCCACTCCTCAAATCAAGTTTTGAAAAGACAACTGACCCTTGAAGTTGATCAAATAAATCATCAATATGAGGAAGCGGATATTTATTCTTTATAGTTACCTGATTCAGCTTTCTGTAGTCAATACACAGCCTCAAGGACCCATCTTTCTTTTTAACAAACAATACTGGAGCTCCCCACGGGGATACACTAGGACGAATGAATCCTCGATCAAGTAACTCTTGCAACTGAACCTTCAACTCTTTCAATTCAGCGGGGGCCATTCTGTAAGGTGCCTCAGATATAGGAGCCGTACCTGGAAGTAAGTCAATACAGAACTCTATTTCCCGGTCAGGAGGCATAGCATACTCAGAAGAAAATACATCTGAAAATTCTTTAACAATAGGCACATCCTCAATATCAGGAACCCTTTTAGTAATATCCAAAACACTAGCCAAATACCCCGCACAACCTCGGTTCAACAACTTTCTAGCCTTCATATAAGAAATAATTCGAATCTCTCTACCCCATGGAACAGTTTCAAAAGAAAATTTAGGAACATTTGGGATAGAAAATGTGACCACTTTATTAGCACAATCAACAGACGCATGATATTTACTCAACCAATCCATACCCAAGATAACATCAAAATCTTGTAATGGTAAGATAACTAAATCAGCAGGTAAAACATGCTCACGTATATGCACATCACAAGAATGCAACACCTCATTGGTCACCAAACACTCCCCTATAGGAGTTGACACCTCTAACACATAAGGTAGAGATTCAGAAGACATATGCAATCGAGAAGTAAAATGCACATACACATAAGAATGCGATGAGCCAGGGTCTATAAGTGTACGTGCCCTCAAACTAGACACAGAAATAATACCTCCTATCACATTAGAGGACTCCGAAGCCTGTTGCTGAGAAATAGCAAAAACACGACCCTTAACCTTAGGCTTGCCTAAGGAATCCCGCTTCTGACCCTGAGAGGACCCAACCACACTTCCCGATGCTTGCATCCTATACTTAGGGTAATCCCTCTGAAAATGTCCTAACTGACCACAGTTCAAACACTTGCCCTGCTTCTTCCAACATCTCTCTTCTGAATGCCCTTCTTTCTGACAATAATTACAAACTCCTCTGCTTTGACTCCCTGAAGTGTTACTTTGATTTCTATTACGTGACTGTCTTTGAGAAGACCCTTTAAATTGTGAAGATCCACCTTGATTTCCTCTACTCTCACCCCGTTGTGGTTGTTGCCTAACTTGCTTCCCAGCGCCTAACAATTCCATTTTCCTTTTATGTTCCTCAATGTCATGCTCCACCTGGTAAGCTCGATCCACTGCATCCTGAAAATCTTGCAACTTATGGGATACTAGCTGAGTTCTAATCACGGTTTTCAAACCTTTCACAAACCTCGAAGCTTTCCTTTCCTCGGTTGCCACTAGGTGAGTACAATACCTGGACAACTCTGAGAATTTAGCTGAATATTGAGCAATTGACATAGAACCTTGCTCCAAGTTAAGAAATTCCATCTCCTTCCTGTCTTGGTCTACTCGAGGAATGAAGTGTTCTTTGAACTTTCCCATAAAATTCTCCCAAGTATAAGGCACATGAGTCTCATCCCATTTTGTCTTCAAAGCTTTCCACCAATGCTCAGCCGCTCCATTCAGTTTATAGGTAGCAAACCTGACTTGATCTTCCTCCGAACATCTCAAAGCATCAAAGATCTTTTCCATCGATACAATCCACCTTTCAGTTTTAGATACATCGGCTCTCCATCATACTCCATAGGCTTCTTTTTCAGAAACTGTTCTAGGCCATATCTTGGTGGTACCTGTTCCCTTTCTTGCCTCTGATCACTTAAAGTTTTCATCGCTGCTTCAAACATTCCCTGAAACATAATTCGAGCCTCTTCTCTGGCATCCCCTTGCCCCGAAGAGCCGGCCTGATCTCCGTCAGTTTCACCCATTTTTAATGAATACCTGCATCAAACACTCAACGTTACTCACTCTATACTCTACTACCCTCCTAGGTCATTTAGTCATTCTAGACCATCTACAACCTAGCTCTGATACCAACTGTCGCGCCCCGTACCCGTGGTCCTACTTGGCCCCACGCTCGGGACACGAACGGAAGACGTTATAAAATACCTTTCAAAATTTTTCGAAATGTCCTTTTAGAAAGCGGAACAAAAACACACTTGAAGTTCAAAGACTTCACTTAACTTGAAACAAACTTTTACAAACACTTTCACGACGAAAGTACTTAGCCCGAAGGCTTACAAACTTTTAAACAAATGTACATACATCAACCTTTACCAAAATAGATGGAACCATAAGAAGTACGGTTACTCTACCCCAAAGGGTTTACATTTACATAATGTAACCTTCAACAAAACAAGTCCCAACTCTTACCAACCAAACCAACGTCCTCCCGTGCCAAGTGTCCTATCCCCTGGACCCGCTTTTATCTAAAACAGTAAACAAATAAGGGTGAGAATAAATCTCAGTAAGCTACTAAAATGCAACTACGTTACATGCTGATATGATGATCATAAAGAAACAATATCAACAAGTAAGCATATAGCATATAACATCAACTCATATATCATTTATATCACATTGCCCACACTCCGGTGGCTACCAAAGCCAAGCTTTAACCAATAACCATAACTGATGAGAATACCAACTGAGAAACCCATCAGAGAAAACCATCTGAGCAGCATAAATAGCTGAAGCCGTCGGGATCCAGAAAACCAAATCATAACCAATAGAACCAAGTAACCAGAGAGGGAAATATGACACAAAGTCATAACCCAAATACTCACCAAAGGGAGCAATTCATCCCATCCAAGGCCAATCTGAACTGGGGAAACTAGAAGGCACAGTGGACATCTTATAGTGAACTTGGCTTGTGTGCCACTATAATTCTCCCACCGCCTGACTCACAAGCTCCAATGGAAAACCTTATAGTGGACTTACCTGTACCACTATAATTCTTCCATTGGCTGACTCCACAACAAGACCAGCTGGACTTTTAACAAGAAGCACAGTAATAAATACTTGCTAAACAAAACCCGGGGCATTTAATCCAAGAAGGAGCTATGCCAAATACATCACAAGATGCACACAAAGATTCCTTATAAAGAGTCCATAAAAAGGACATTTAATCCATTACTAACATTTCACAACACTTGGGTTCACAAAGGAACCAATTCTACCACTTTAGTGATCCACAACAATCATCTAAGTACTTTAGGACACTACCCAAAACTAGACCAAGGTTGGTCTCTAAACTCCTTAGTTGCAAACTCTAAACTTTTTCAGACAACTGGGCGGTCGCCCAAACAGGGCTGTGCGGCCGCCCAAAATGCTCTGTCCCAAGAAGAAAATCCTTCAGATAGATGTGCGGCCGCACACCCATTTTTGGGCGGCCGCCCACATCACCCGGCAGGCCTAAAAACTTAACCAAAATTTACTCCTTTTGTTTCACAAGCATAACATATATACTACACAACTTAGACAGTTTCATTAACAACTTTCATAGGATTACAATTTGGTTGCTAACCCATTCCCATACCCAGCAAAACCCAATTCCATATACTCCCTTTGTCCCAAAATTTCAAGTATAGCAAATATTACCCAAATCACAAAATTAACAAGTAGAAGTATCATATATAGCATATATGACTATTTTAACATTTAAAGGGGAATTAGTAACTTACCTAGTTCCGGAAAAAGTATCGCTGAAATAAGTTTTGTTCGGCTAGGAATGACCTACTCGACGCCCTGATCATTTTTATATAATTAGTTTTTAAAACGGGTAAGTAAATAAAAAGAATTAAATCGAAATGGGTTGAACTTACCTTTTTCTCCTAACCCTAACTGATACGAGGAAGAAATGTTGCTGATGAAATTTGTAAACACAGAGAAGGAAGGAAAAAGGGATAAGTTTTTATAAATATCTTACCCATTTCACAAAATGGTCACCCAACTTTCAAAGTTAACACTTTAGCCCCTAAACTTACATTTTCAACTAGGACCCTAAAGTTTCAACTTAATCATTTAACTCCTTTAATCTTTATTATTACTAACTAAGTAAATAACACAAATAATCAAGTATGATATGCAAATCATAAAATATAATGCAACCCATAAAAAGGCACATATAAGTCAAATAAAAATCCCCAAAAATATAAAATAAATAGAAACGGGTTTTGGGGTCGCTACAGTCAAGGGCTGCGCAAAGATAACTATTCGCAGTGGCGACCTGCGCAAAGAACATTCTGCGTAGCGAAATGAATCCTTGCTTAGGTAATCTTCGATCTTTAAAGCTTCAAGTACTATCATCTAAGCCTATACTATAAAAAGGACTTAGCTAGAAAAATTGAAGTTATAAACTTCTTTACATGAGGTCCTAAAGTCCGTAAAAATACTTATAGGTGATGGTATCAATCAATTCTAACAAAAGTAGGAGGGTTAAGTGATAAGCATACCTAACAATCTCTCCCTAAATGATTGATGCCATTACCTACTATAGCAAAGGAAATTCATTGTACTTGATAATAACATGTCCATAAGAATGAGAAAGGTAAATCATGCCTCAAGTCAATGCACACACTAGCCAGTGCTATAGATTTCTAATCTATCCAAAAGATTAAAAACTTACAAGATAGGAAAGATAGAAATGTCATTCAGAGCATACAAATAATGTGAGATGAAGTTTTAAGTATGCGTTTAAACTGAATGTTTAAACATCATGCGTAGAAGACATGAGCAGTTAAGATTATGCGCATGAGTTTAAGTAATAATGCATTCAATGTTCCACAAACTAATGATTTGAATTGAACAAGGTTTTTGTGAAAGCTTTATGATGCATTCTTTTCATTAAAACTTTGAAGGATTGACTGTTACAGATTACAAGTTTTAAAGAAGATCAAAAGAGGTGCGCACAAAAACAGAAGCGCACAAAATAAAAGCGCATAAAAGAAACATACTGCGCAACGAGAATCAAAAAGGTCAAAAGAAAAACAAAAAAACTTACAAAGGAAATCTAATCTAAGTTGATCCGTTGCAGGGCTTCGCGCATCTCATTCTGAAGACCGTTGAATTTGTTCATGAGTTCCACCTTTAAATTTTGAAATTTGTCCTGGAACTCCACAGCTTTTCCAACATAAATGTTCAATCCTCTGCGCATATCAGCGTTGTCATCCACTAGCTCTCTGAACCTTGCTCTGCTGTCCGTCAGGATGGCAGTTTGCGTAGTTTCTAATCTTGAGTCGGTATGGAGGCGCTGAGTGTTGACGCTTGCTTGAATGTCTAACATTGCGAAGTCAAATTTGTCGTTGAACGCCAAAGAAAAATCTGTCATGGACTTAGCAATGCATCGACGCACTTCTTCAATATTATGCGCAGAGCCTCCTTGTTCAATCTTCTCTATCCGAGCCTCCATCTGAGCTTGAAGGTCATCAAATCCTCTATGTAACCCATCTGCAAGGGTTTTCTTGAGCTTTTTCAGAATGTCCCTGAGTCCACCATCAAGCGCTCCATAGGTGCACACATTTTTGAGTTGTGCGCTGAGATTTTCAAGCTGAGCGCTGATGGATTTCAGGGAGTCCAGGATAAGATGTTCCAAAGAGATAGGATCTTTTTCTTGCGCAGGCTTAGATGGACTTGCCTTTGCTTTAGCACTCTCCGTGCTTTCCTTTGCCTTTGCTTCTTCTTTGGCAGCTTTATCCCCCTTAATGGTATCAATCTCCAAACGCTGCATATCAAGACGATATAATAAAGCAGTTTGAGCAGTAAGGAGTTGATTAAGCTGCAGCTGCGTAGCGACTTGATTCGCTTGAACAGAATGCAAGCTCTGCTGCGCACCTTCTGCTTGAGACGAGAAGAGGTATGTGCGGTATCAGCACTGGGGATGGCTTCTTGATAGGCTTTGTGCATTTGCTCCCCCTTAACAGCATCATCATCTGAATCACCACAGAAAGCAGCCTTGTGCTTCATAGTGGTTGGCTTTGAGGGAGCAGGCGCTGGAATGCTGGTAGGATCTGCCTCTTTGATAGAAATCCCTTTGGTGGATTGAACCAAAGGAATATCCTTGAGCTTTTTGCTACTGGGCGGAGCAATGCCCTTCCCCTTGCGATTGTACGCTTCTTCTGCGGTCTCTTACGCAACATCCGTTGAGGATCGTCCTGCACTCTTCTTGGATTTGACCACAGGAATTGGGCCTATCCAGGTTTCCTTGTTGGGAGCGGCATCAGACAGCCAAATTTCATAGTAATCGGCGTTGCCTATCTCACTGCGCAGATTCTGAAGGTGTACTCTGGAATAGTACTTTGCGTCGCAAGACTGCTTCTTGATTGACTTTTCTTCAACATAGGTGGCCAATTCACCATAAGTCAATAGGAGTTTGGTTAGCAGCCTGCAGTGAGTTCGGTACTTGGGTTTCCCTGCGTTCAGCTTCTTCTCATAGCTTGTCATCCCCTTCACAATCTCATTGAAGATTATCTGCGGCCAGTCTAGTTGATCTTCGTTGAAGATGGCTGCGCAGTATTCCCACTGCTTAGAGATGAAATATCCATTATTTCCATTCTTGCAGTTGAGGGAGTCTCCAATTAGGGTGCACAGGTGATACATCACCTCACCAAATTCCTTACGGTTATACATCGACCACTTCTTGTTAAGATAAGGGATGCCAATGAGCTTCTGTGCGAGCGCATTTTGATGAGCCTCATCATAGTTGACTGAAGAACTATCAACATTGAAGTTTAGGAGGCTGCGAATGTGATTGGGGTGAACCATTATATCACAGCGCTGAACGGTGGCCATGATCATTTCTGTTGTCTTGCCTTCAAGTTGTGCAGGAACAACTCTTGCTGTCCTGAAGAATTCATCTAACAGAGCAGGTACTATGAAGGATTGCTCAAGAGTGAATAATGGAAGAATGCCGGAGGTGCTGAGAAGATGAAGTAGATGACGACCAATCGCATCTAAAGAGAGATCAGCTTGAATAAGTTCCCAACCCAGAATGAAATAAACATGTCCCTGCGTAAAACAATAGATAGAATTAGACAACCTATTACTTATGGAGCTGTGCGCATATGCAAGTAATGCAGATATACCTTGGCACAAGTTCCATAAAAAAAATATGCGCAGAAAATAGAGGGTGCGCAATAAATAAGAATGCATACGCAGAGGGATCGTGCGCACAGAAAATAAATATTAGTAAAGAAGTGTGCGCAGAGAAATAGATATAGCTATATGCGCAGGAAATTTATGCGCAGAGCATAAAGAAAAAGGGAGGGTGAATAATAGACTAAATATAAAAAATAATTAAGAACATGAAGAGCACCCAAAAACACAGAAAAACAAAAGTTGACAAAATTCAACAAAAAGTACATCGAAATGACGGCGTGAACAGGACGAAGTCAACCGAGTAAAAAGTATGGTCAACGACATTAAAACAAACTCAGAAATTCAGAAAAACGGTTCGACTGCTAAGGAAGTTACGAAGCTCAGAAATTGACGAAAAACATATGTAACGACCATTGATCATGAAATAAACTACATGAAAGAATAGATCAGGCAAATACGAACACAACACAACGATCGATTTCAAAAATGATCAGTAAATAAGGGAGAAATCGAAAAAGGGAGTCTTGAGACTTCCAAGAACAACAATGGCGGAAAAATAAGAAGTTATAGTGAAACATACCATGTCTTTGACGGTGGGATGCCTTGATTGTCGTTCTACTTCTTCTTCGTGAGAGTTTCCAGAGTGCGAAGAAGAGTCGGAGATGATGATTTCTGGTTGAGTTTTAGTTTTCTTAGGAGCCATTGAAATGGTTTAGAAAGAAGGAAGGTTGAGGTTGAAGATAACGAATAGGAAATGAGAGATGAGGGTTTAGAGCAGAGGTTAGAAAGAGACTGAGAAAATTTAGAGGGAAGAGAGAAGTAGAGAGAGAAACGGTTTAAGTAGGGAAGAATAAGTTAGGCGCACGATAGCTAATAAAAGTTTGAGAAAATGTGCAGTGGCGCAGGGTAGCGATACCACGTGTCACAAAAGGAAACGCGCGTGCGCAGGCCTATGCGCGCGTGTGCGTGAAGTTCTAAGCTGGTCACTGTCAAGTCGACTTCCTCATAAATGGTGAGTCAGTGAAAGGACGGGCGCACGTTAGCAGGGTGACGTGGCCAAATGGGGAACGCGCGTGCGCAGTCTTTGCGCGCGCGTGTGTCAGCGAAAAGAGACTGACGGCTGTCGCATCACCTTCCTCATTAAATGGTGAGCAGACTTACGTGAGACGCGCTGTCATTAATTGCAGTTTGCATTAAATGACAATGGGACATGCGCGGGGGTAAAAGCGTAATTTCCCAAGAAATTTCAAAAATAAGGCGAGGGAAAATTTTAATTACACAAGTACCCTTGTGAACTAAGCGTTGACTTTTCAGTCAGGGACCTAAGTGCAATATCTAATGAATAGAACACTTACCTGCGGTCCATGACGATTTGCGCATGGATAGTCATGCGCAGCGTATTGATAGCGCAGAGATTCTGTAAATCTCAGAACAGTTGTTTCATGCGCAGACAGTTGTTTGCGCAGGTGTTGCACAGGGCGCATGAAACTTAACCTATTTTGCACACCATTTCTCCTTTCAAGAGATCACTTGTTAAGTCTTGAGGAGATGATATTAGATATTGATGATCTTGGTAATAGTGCTTGACAGGATTTGGAAACTGCAATGGTGGACATATTATCGCAGTGAATTTGGATAATTCTTTTCGTGAATTCCATAGTCCACAGGTTGTTGCTTTATCCATAAGATTTGGCAGCAGCAGCTTTCAGCAGCAATATATTCTGTTTCAGTAGTGGAGATGGACACAGCTGCTTGTTTCTTGCTTGCCCATGCTACAAGTCGATTTCCAAGGAAATGACAAGTTCCATTTGTGCTCTTCCTGTCAATTGTGCACACTGCGTAGTCCGCATCTGAATAACCTAGTAGTTTAAAGTTCGAATCTTTGGTGTACCAAAGTCCAAGGTTAACAGAGCCAAAAATATATCTAATACATTTTTCAGCAGTTATGTGCGCTTCAGAAGAATTAGCATGATAGTGCGCACAGATCCAATCAACATAATATCTTAGCCAGCTAGCAGAAGATAAAAGAGAGTTAGTCATACCTAGATATAGTCTGATCAACTTTACCTTTTAAGTCTGTTAAATTTGTTGCTTGTGGCCATTGGAGTGTCGTATGCTTTAGCATTCAAGTCCAAACTTCTTGATTAAGTTCCTAGTGTACTTGACTTGATTTGCGAAGATGCCATCATTTAATTGTATGATTTGAAGCCCGAGGAAGAATGTGAGTTCTCCCATCATGCTCATTTCAAACCAGCTTTTCATTTGCTTTTCAAAGCGCTTACAAAGTAACTCATTAGTAGAACCAAATATAATATCATTGACAAATAAGAGCAAGTAAAGAATGATCATTATGCTTGGTAATAAAAAGAGTTATATCGATTTTACCGCACTTGAAGCCTTTCTCTAGTAGGAATATGATAGCATATTGTACCATGCCCTTGGAGTTTGCTTAAGACCATACAAAGCTTTCTTGCTTTGATTCTATGATACTTCCATTCTTATCCATCTTGTTTCCGAACACCCATTGAAGCGCTAAATATTGGATGATCTTTTCTTGCACTTCTTGCATAGCATCGATCCATCTTAAAACATGGAGCACTCTATCAATCTTCTTTGATCCGACATGAGAGATAAACAAATGCTACACCGCAAAGTTTGATGCTCTCGATGTGCGAATCCCTATATTGTGATGATAGGAATACAAAGATCAATGGGAATTTCATTTGCTTCAGCATCACGATCATTTAAAGGTGATTTGTTGAAGTGGAGAAACATCATGCGCAGAAGGAGGTGTTTGCGCATCAGGAGTTGCAACTTCAGGCGCAGCATTTATAGTATGCCCATGATATGGACTGATTCTGAATCTGCTTGATCTATGTCCTGCGCAGGAATAGAATTACTGCGCACCTGTCTAAAAAGCTCAGCAGAGTCATCAGAATCATTGGGAGCCAAACGTGGCTCAAGGAGAGAATGCTTATCAAAAAGTAGCATGTACAGATACTAAAATGACTAGAGATTTATCTTATTAAGATCATGAAAAGCTTATAGACTGATTGGCATACCCAACAAAAATACCTTTATCTGCTTTGGCGTCGAATTTTCCTTAATAGCGTTTGCAGCCAAAGAACTTTGAAGAAAGCAATGTTGGGCGCTCTTCCTCTCCATAGCTCATATGGAGTCTTGTTGTAGGCTTTGTTGATGAGGGATCTATTCTGAGTAAAGCAAGCAGTGTTGACAGCTTCTCCCCAGAAATACTTTGGAAGCTTAGCTTCTGCTATCATTATTTTTCCAGCCTCAATCAACGAGCGATTCTTTCCACAACGCCATTTTGTTGCGGAACTCCAGCAGCAGAGAAATTGTGAAGAATATCATTTGATGGTTCTTTGTTGGTTCTCACAATATTGAGCGACATCGTTGTTCATAAATTCTGTTCCATTGAAGTGTCGAACTCTATTGATGTCTTCTATGTTTGGAGATTAAGGAGAACAGCCAGGATATCATAGAGATACCACAGGTTGGTCCAAAGCTTCGCGGTAGTGAGCGGTCCAAACATATGAGGTGAAGCGGATGTAAGCGTTTTGACATCGGAGCAATCTTGCTGGAGGAAAACTGCTCAGGTTGCTTACTAAGCTGGCATGGTGCTTATACCATTGCTAGCTGCTTTCACTTAAGCTTATTGCTACAAAATAAGGATTAGTAAATAGAAATTATAGCGGTAAGATCAAATAGATTAGAAATTGGTCTCACGAGTCCTTATGAGCAAAGTTAGTCCAGAAACGCCATTTTTGGTGTAACATAGCGTTGAAGTGATATGGCATTCCAGAACTTTATCTCATAATTGTGATATGGAGAGCAGGTTGCTTGAGACTTAATCTTTTATGATTAGTCCAAATCCAATTATGTGCCCTTTGTTGTTGTCACCATATATTACTGAGTGATCTCTTCCTTCGTGCGCACCTTTAAGAATGTTGACATCTCTAGTAGTGTCTAGAATCCACTGTCGATATCAACTGAGCTTGAGAGAGCACAGAGAAGTAGATCTTTCCTGCTTGTTGAAACATTAACTTGCGCTCTACAGCAGAGTTATCTTTTAAGATCAGCACATTTTGAGAGATTCCTTGCGCGGCTGCGGAGTTGGTGATGATGCAGCTTCCGTGCCAACTTTTGATGCTTTGTGCGCAGGGTTGGTTTTCCTTGTACTCAAATTTTGAAGGAGGCATTGAAGCGTAATGTCTTGGCTTTCTGCATAAAACCAAGTCATCTTTCTTTGAGTCTTTATGAGAGAGAATACGAATCTTTGCTTGAGGATCCACCAGGTTTGGAGAACTTTCTGAATTTGATATGAGGTTTGAGCAGGCGCAGGAATATGTGAAAAGTTAGCCATTGCCCTAGATTTGAAGCCATATTGAATCGGCACCCAAGCTGTTAAGCTTGAAAAACAGAAACATGTTTTATGAAGGTGTTAGCTCTGATACCACTTGTTGGTCCCAAAGGGGCAACAAGGGTATGAAAAATGCTAGAGGGGGGGGGGGGTGAATAGCGTTTTAAAATTCTTTTCAAACCCTTTTGCAAATCAATGGCTTATGCGCACAGTTCTCAAATAAGCTAAGTATAGCGCGCAGTGAGAGTGTGAAATGCACAGCGGAGGTTTTAAGCAGCACCTGCGCAGTAAAAAGCTGCGCAAGGATAAAAACGCACGCGCTAAGTTTTGGCTTAAAGAGTTGGATAAAATGTTCTAAGGCAAATGAGCAATAACAATTACAACATCTGAGAGTGGCAATCTGAAAGATCAAACAAAGCAGTTCATAAAAGGTTAAGCAGGGAATATGCAATAAGTAATGAACACGCTATTTGGAGAGGTTCGATCGATGAAAGATCTAGATCCTCTACCAAGATGGTTAGTCTTGGATTTCTAATGGAGATCTTATTATATGAGAGAGTATTACAAATTACAACATTTGAGCTCAATACTAACTCGAGATCTATTATTTATGAAGAACAAATCCTAGACTAAACCGGTGTATCTCAAGAAGTTAGATCAAAATAATCAAAACTTCAAGAGGTGTGTGTGTGACAGAAATTCTGGGCTCTATGAATATGAAAGATGAAGAGAACCAAAAATTCTGGTGATATAGGCTTTGTGATATGAGCAGGAGTTTTGAAGGTTTGAAGATCTTGAAGGCTGTTCTAAAGAATCTGGAAAAACTAAGCAGCAGTCTTCAGATCTTCATGGTTTCTCAGTGAAGCATGAAACTCGAGCTCTGAGGCATAGTGGCCAACAAGAGGAGCTTGATCAAAGGTGATGATCAAGGGCCGATGAAAAGGGCTAAATCAAAAGGCAGCTTGGAAATGAAGATGAGCAGGCTATTTATAGCTGAGAGCTTGAAATAGCCGTTGGAGCTCTGAGCAAGGACAATGAGCTGGCACAACATGATTGGCGCGCAGCTGTCCTTTATAGCCGTTGGGGCTCTGATCAAAGATGATGACCTAGCACAATATGATTGGTGCGCAGGTATATAGAGCCGTTGGAGACTGAGCATGAAGACCAGTTTCAAAAGCTTCTTCTAGAAGGTTGACAGCTGTCTTCTCTTGAGATATTTCTTTGAAGCGTGTCTCCACCAATGGTTTTGCTGAGTGTTTATTTTGTCGTTTGTGCACACCTCAGCTTTTTAATAAGCGTGCGTGCATCTTCTAAGCGTTTTCCAAGCTTTCTAGAATGTGAGATTAGGAGATGAGGAACTTGACCAAGGTTGTGTCCGCGCACAAAGGGCATGCGCATTGCCGGCGCGCATGGATTCAGCGCATGAGCAGCATGCGCACCATGCTTGGTCACAGATCTCTTGAGTTTAGGAAGTAAGATCTTGAAAATTGAGCAGGGTCAAGGGCTGCGCAAAGATAACTATTCGCAGTGGCGACCTGCGCAAAGAACATTTTGCGTAGCGAAATAAATCCTTGCTTAGGTAATCTTCGATCTTTAAAGCTTCAAGTACTATCATCTAAGCCTATACTATAAAAAGGACTTAGCTAGAAATTGAAGTTATAAACTTCTTTACATGAGGTCCTAAAGTCCGTAAAAATACTTATAGGTGATGGTATCAATCAATTCTAACAAAAGTAGGAGGGTTAAGTGATAAGCATACCTAACAATCTCCCCCTAAATGATTGATGCCATTACCTACTATAGCAAAGGAAATTCATTGTACTTGATAATAACATGTCCATAAGAATGAGAAAGGTAAATCATGCCTCAAGTCAATGCACACACTAGCCAGTGCTATAGATTTCTAATCTATCCAAAAGATTAAAAACTTACAAGATAGGAAAGATAGAAATGTCATTCAGAGCATACAAATAATGTGAGATGAAGTTTTAAGTATGCGTTTAAACTGAATGTTTAAACATCATGCGTAGAAGACATGAGCAGTTAAGATTATGCGCATGAGTTTAAGTAATAATGCATTCAATGTTCCACAAACGAATGATTTGAATTGAACAAGGTTTTTGTGAAAGCTTTATGATGCATTCTTTTCATTAAAACTTTGAAGGATTGACTGTTACAGATTACAAGTTTTAAAGAAGATCAAAAGAGGTGCGCACAAAAACAGAAGCGCACAAAATAAAAGCGCATAAAAGAAACATACTGCGCAACGAGAATCAAAAAGGTCAAAAGAAAAACAAAAAAACTTACAAAGGAAATCTAATCTAAGTTGATCCGTTGCAGGGCTTCGCGCATCTCATTCTGAAGACCGTTGAATTTGTTCATGAGTTCCACCTTTAAATTTTGAAATTTGTCCTGGAACTCCACAGCTTTTCCAACATAAATGTTCAATCCTCTGCGCATATCAGCGTTGTCATCCACTAGCTCTCTGAACCTTGCTCTGCTGTCCGTCAGGATGGCAGTTTGCGTAGTTTCTAATCTTGAGTCGGTATGGAGGCGCTGAGTGTTAACGCTTGCTTGAATGTCTAACATTGCGAAGTCAAATTTGTCGTTGAACGCCAAAGAAAAATCTGTCATGGACTTAGCAATGCATCGACGCACTTCTTCAATATTATGCGCAGAGCCTCCTTGTTCAATCTTCTCTATCTGAGCCTCCATCTGAGCTTGAAGGTCATCAAATCCTCTATGTAACCCATCTGCAAGGGTTTTGTTGAGCTTTTTCAGAATGTCCCTGAGTCCACCATCAAGCGCTCCATAGGTGCACACATTTTTGAGTTGTGCGCTGAGATTTTCAAGCTGAGCGCTGATGGATTTCAGGGAGTCCAGGATAAGATGTTCCAAAGAGATAGGAACTTTTTCTTGCGCAGGCTCAGATGGACTTGCCTTTGCTTTAGCACTCTCCGTGCTTTCCTTTGCCTTTGCTTCTTCTTTGGCAGCTTTATCCCCCTTAATGGTATCAATCTCCAAACGCTGCATATCAAGACGATATAATAAAGCAGTTTGAGCAGTAAGGAGTTGATTAAGCTGCAGCTGCGTAGCGACTTGATTCGCTTGAACAGAATGCAAGCTCTGCTGCGCACCTTCTGCTTGAGACGAGAAGAGGTATGTGCGGTATCAGCACTGGGGATGGCTTCTTGATAGGCTTTGTGCATTTGCTCCCCCTTAACAGCATCATCATCTGAATCACCACAGAAAGCAGCCTTGCGCTTCATAGTGGTTGGCTTTGAGGGAGCAGGCGCTGGAATGCTGGTAGGATCTGCCTCTTTGATAGAAATCCCTTTGGTGGATTGAACCAAAGGAATATCCTTGAGCTTTTTGCTACTGGGCGGAGCAATTCCCTTCCCCTTGCGATTGTACGCTTCTTCTGCGGTCTCTTACGCAACATCCGTTGAGGATCGTCCTGCACTCTTCTTGGATTTGACCACAGGAATTGGGCCTATCCAGGTTTCCTTGTTGGGAGCGGCATCAGACAGCCAAATTTCATAGTAATAGGCGTTGCCTATCTCACTGCGCAGATTCTGAAGGTGTACTCTGGAATAGTACTTTGCGTCGCAAGACTGCTTCTTGATTGACTTTTCTTCAACATAGGTGGCCAATTCACCATAAGTCAATAGGAGTTTGGTTAGCAGCCTGCAGTAAGTTCGGTACTTGGGTTTCCCTGCGTTCAGCTTCTTCTCATAGCTTGTCATCCCCTTCACAATCTCATTGAAGATTATCTGCGGCCAGTCTAGTTGATCTTCGTTGAAGATGGCTGCGCAGTATTCCCACTGCTTAGAGATGAAATATCCATTATTTCCATTCTTGCAGTTGAGGGAGTCTCCAATTAGGGTGCACAGGTGATACATCACCTCACCAAATTCCTTACGGTTATACATCGGCCACTTCTTGTTAAGAGAAGGGATTCCAATGAGCTTCTGTGCGAGCGCATTTTGATGAGCCTCATCATAGTTGACTGAAGAACTATCAACATTGAAGTTTAGGAGGCTGCGAATGTGATTGGGGTGAACCATTATATCACAGCGCTGAACGGTGGCCATGAACATTTCTGTTGTCTTGCCTTCAAGTTGTGCAGGAACAACTCTTGCTGTCCTGAAGAATTCATCTAACAGAGCAGGTACTATGAAGGATTGCTCAAGAGTGAATAATGGAAGAATGCCGGAGGTGCTGAGAAGATGAAGTAGATGACGACCAATCGCATCTAAAGAGAGATCAGCTTGAATAAGTTCCCAACCCAGAATGAAATAAACATGTCCCTGCGTAAAACAATAGATAGAATTAGACAACCTATTACTTATGGAGCTGTGCGCATATGCAAGTAATGCAGATATACCTTGGCACAAGTTCCATAAAAAAATATGCGCAGAAAATAGAGGGTGCGCAATAAATAAGAATGCATACGCAGAGGGATCGTGCGCACAGAAAATAAATATTAGTAAAGAAGTGTGCGCAGAGAAATAGATATAGCTATATGCGCAGGAAATTTATGCGCAGAGCATAAAGAAAAAGGGAGGGTGAATAATAGACTAAATATAAAAAATAATTAAGAACATGAAGAGCACCCAAAAACACAGAAAAACAAAAGTTGACAAAATTCAACAAAAAGTACATCGAAATGACGGCGTGAACAGGACGAAGTCAACCGAGTAAAAAGTATGGTCAACGACATTAAAACAAACTCAGAAATTCAGAAAAACGGTTCGACTGCTAAGGAAGTTACGAAGCTCAGAAATTGACGAAAAACATATGTAACGACCATTGATCATGAAATAAACTACACGAAAGAATAGATCAGGCAAATACGAACACAACACAACGATCGATTTCAAAAATGATCAGTAAATAAGGGAGAAATCGAAAAAGGGAGTCTTGAGACTTCCAAGAACAACAATGGCGGAAAAATAAGAAGTTATAGTGAAACATACCATGTCTTTGACGGTGGGATGCCTTGATTGTCGTTCTACTTCTTCTTCGTGAGAGTTTCCAGAGTGCGAAGAAGAGTCGGAGATGATGATTTCTGGTTGAGTTTTAGTTTTCTTAGGAGCCATTGAAATGGTTTAGAAAGAAGGAAGGTTGAGGTTGAAGATAACGAATAGGAAATGAGAGATGAGGGTTTAGAGCAGAGGTTAGAAAGAGACTGAGAAAATTTAGAGGGAAGAGAGAAGTAGAGAGAGAAACGGTTTAAGTAGGGAAGAATAAGTTAGGCGCACGATAGCTAATAAAAGTTTGAGAAAATGTGCAGTGGCGCAGGGTAGCGATACCACGTGTCACAAAAGGAAACGCGCGTGCGCAGGCCTATGCGCGCGTGTGCGTGAAGTTCTAAGCTGGTCACTGTCAAGTCGACTTCCTCATAAATGGTGAGTCAGTGAAAGGACGGGCGCACGTTAGCAGGGTGACGTGGCCAAATGGGGAACGCGCGTGCGCAGTCTTTGCGCGCGCGTGTGTCAGCGAAAAGAGACTGACGGCTGTCGCATCACCTTCCTCATTAAATGGTGAGCAGACTTACGTGAGACGCGCTGTCATTAATTGCAGTTTGCATTAAATGACAATGGGACATGCGCGGGGGTAAAAGCGTAATTTCCCAAGAAATTTCAAAAATAAGGCGAGGGAAAATTTTAATTACACAAGTACCCTTGTGAACTAAGCGTTGACTTTTCAGTCAGGGACCTAAGTGCAATATCTAATGAATAGAACACTTACCTGCGGTCCATGACGATTTGCGCATGGATAGTCATGCGCAGCGTATTGATAGCGCAGAGATTCTGTAAATCTCAGAACAGTTGTTTCATGCGCAGACAGTTGTTTGCGCAGGTGTTGCACAGGGCGCATGAAACTTAACCTATTTTGCACACCATTTCTCCTTTCAAGAGATCACTTGTTAAGTCTTGAGGAGATGATATTAGATGTTGATGATCTTGGTAATAGTGCTTGACAGGATTTGGAAACTGCAATGGTGGACATATTATCGCAGTGAATTTGGATAATTCTTTTCGTGAATTCCATAGTCCACAGGTTGTTGCTTTATCCATAAGATTTGGCAGCAGCAGCTTTCAGCAGCAATATATTCTGTTTCAGTAGTGGAGATGGACACAGCTGCTTGTTTCTTGCTTGCCCATGCTACAAGTCGATTTCCAAGGAAATGACAAGTTCCATTTGTGCTCTTCCTGTCAATTGTGCACACTGCGTAGTCCGCATCTGAATAACCTAGTAGTTTAAAGTTCGAATCTTTGGTGTACCAAAGTCCAAGGTTAACAGAGCCAAAAATATATCTAATACATTTTTCAGCAGTTATGTGCGCTTCAGAAGAATTAGCATGATAGTGCGCACAGATCCAATCAACATAATATCTTAGCCAGCTAGCAGAAGATAAAAGAGAGTTAGTCATACCTAGATATAGTCTGATCAACTTTACCTTTTAAGTCTGTTAAATTTGTTGCTTGTGGCCATTGGAGTGTCGTATGCTTTAGCATTCAAGTCCAAACTTCTTGATTAAGTTCCTAGTGTACTTGACTTGATTTGCGAAGATGCCATCATTTAATTGTATGATTTGAAGCCCGAGGAAGAATGTGAGTTCTCCCATCATGCTCATTTCAAACCAGCTTTTCATTTGCTTTTCAAAGCGCTTACAAAGTAACTCATTAGTAGAACCAAATATAATATCATTGACAAATAAGAGCAAGTAAAGAATGATCATTATGCTTGGTAATAAAAAGAGTTATATCGATTTTACCGCACTTGAAGCCTTTCTCTAGTAGGAATATGATAGCATATTGTACCATGCCCTTGGAGTTTTCTTAAGACCATACAAAGCTTTCTTGCTTTGATTCTATGATACTTCCATTCTTATCCATCTTGTTTCCGAACACCCATTGAAGCGCTAAATATTGGATGATCTTTTCTTGCACTTCTTGCATAGCATCGATCCATCTTAAAACATGGAGCACTCTATCAATCTTCTTTGATCCGACATGAGAGATAAACGAATGCTACACCGCAAAGTTTGATGCTCTCGATGTGCGAATCCCTATATTGTGATGATAGGAATACAAAGATCAATGGGAATTTCATTTGCTTCAGCATCACGATCATTTAAAGGTGATTTGTTGAAGTGGAGAAACATCATGCGCAGAAGGAGGTGTTTGCGCATCAGGAGTTGCAACTTCAGGCGCAGCATTTATAGTATGCGCATGATATGGACTGATTCTGAATCTGCTTGATCTATGTCCTGCGCAGGAATAGAATTACTGCGCACCTGTCTAAAAAGCTCAGCAGAGTCATCAGAATCATTGGGAGCCAAACGTGGCTCAAGGAGAGAATGCTTATCAAAAAGTAGCATGTACAGATACTAAAATGACTAGAGATTTATCTTATTAAGATCATGAAAAGCTTATAGACTGATTGGCATACCCAACGAAAATACCTTTATCTGCTTTGGCGTCGAATTTTCCTTAATAGCGTTTGCAGCCAAAGAACTTTGAAGAAAGCAATGTTGGGCGCTCTTCCTCTCCATAGCTCATATGGAGTCTTGTTGTAGGCTTTGTTGATGAGGGATCTATTCTGAGTAAAGCAAGTAGTGTTGACAGCTTCTCCCCAGAAATACTTTGGAAGCTTAGCTTCTGCTATCATTATTTTTCCAGCCTCAATCAACGAGCGATTCTTTCCACAACGCCATTTTGTTGCAGAACTCCAGCAGCAGAGAAATTGTGAAGAATATCATTTGATGGTTCTTTGTTGGTTCTCACAATATTGAGCGACATCGTTGTTCATAAATTCTGTTCCATTGAAGTGTCGAACTCTATTGATGTCTTCTATGTTTGGAGATTAAGGAGAACAGCCAGGATATCATAGAGATACCACAGGTTGGTCCAAAGCTTCGCGGTAGTGAGCGGTCCAAACATATGAGGTGAAGCGGATGTAAGCGTTTTGACATCGGAGCAATCTTGCTGGAGGAAAACTGCTCAGGTTGCTTACTAAGCTGGCATGGTGCTTATACCATTGCTAGCTGCTTTCACTTAAGCTTATTGCTACAAAACAAGGATTAGTAAATAGAAATTATAGCGGTAAGATCAAATAGATTAGAAATTGGTCTTACGAGTCCTTGTGAGCAAAGTTAGTCCAGAAACGCCATTTTTGGTGTAACATAGCGTTGAAGTGATATGGCATTCCAGAACTTTATCTCATAATTGTGATATGGAGAGCAGGTTGCTTGAGACTTAATCTTTTATGATTAGTCCAAATCCAATTATGTGCCCTTTGTTGTTGTCACCATATATTACTGAGTGATCTCTTCCTTCGTGCGCACCTTTAAGAATGTTGACATCTCTAGTAGTGTCTAGAATCCACTGTCGATATCAACTGAGCTTGAGAGAGCACAGAGAAGTAGATCTTTCCTGCTTGTTGAAACATTAACTTGCGCTCTACAGCAGAGTTATCTTTTAAGATCAGCACATTTTGAGAGATTCCTTGCGCGGCTGCGGAGTTGGTGATGATGCAGCTTCCGTGCCAACTTTTGATGCTTTGTGCGCAGGGTTGCTTTTCCTTGTACTCAAATTTTGAAGGAGGCATTGAAGCGTAATGTCTTGGCTTTCTGCATAAAACCAAGTCATCTTTCTTTGAGTCTTTATGAGAGAGAATACGAATCTTTGCTTGAGGATCCACCAGGTTTGGAGAACTTTCTGAATTTGATATGAGGTTTGAGCAGGCGCAGGAATATGTGAAAAGTTAGCCATTGCCCTAGATTTGAAGCCATATTGAATCGGCACCCAAGCTGTTAAGCTTGAAAAACAGAAACATGTTTTATTAAGGTGTTAGCTCTGATACCACTTGTTGGTCCCAAAGGGGCAACAAGGGTATGAAAAATGCTAGAGGGGGGGGGGGGTGAATAGCGTTTTAAAATTCTATTCAAACCCTTTTGCAAATCAATGGCTTATGCGCACAGTTCTCAAATAAGCTAAGTATAGCGCGCAGTGAGAGTGTGAAATGCACAGCGGAGGTTTTAAGCAGCACCTGCGCAGTAAAAAGCTGCGCAAGGATAAAAACGCACGCGCTAAGTTTTGGCTTAAAGAGTTGGATAAAATGTTCTAAGGCAAATGAGCAATAACAATTACAACATCTGAGAGTGGCAATCTGAAAGATCAAACAAAGCAGTTCATAAAAGGTTAAGCAGGGAATATGCAATAAGTAATGAACACGCTATTTGGAGAGGTTCGATCGATGAAAGATCTACATTCTCTACCAAGATGGTTAGTCTTGGATTTCTAATGGAGATCTTATTATATGAGAGAGTATTACAAATTACAACATTTGAGCTCAATACTAACTCAAGATCTATTATCTATGAAGAACAAATCCTAGACTAAACCGGTGTATCTCAAGAAGTTAGATCAAAATAATCAAAACTTCAAGAGGTGTGTGTGTGACAGAAATTCTGGGCTCTATGAATATGAAAGATGAAGAGCACTAAAAATTCTGGTGATATAGGCTTTGTGATATGAGCAGGAGTTTTGAAGGTTTGAAGATCTTGAAGGCTGTTCTAAAGAATCTGGAAAAACTAAGCAGCAGTCTTCAGATCTTCATGGTTTCTCAGTGAAGCATGAAACTCGAGCTCTGAGGCATAGTGGCCAACAAGAGGAGCTTGATCAAAGGTGATGATCAAGGGCCGATGAAAAGGGCTAAATCAAAAGGCAGCTTGGAAATGAAGATGAGCAGGCTATTTATAGCTGAGAGCTTGAATATAGCCGTTGGAGCTCTGAGCAAGGACAATGAGCTGGCACAACATGATTGGCGCGCAGCTGTCCTTTATAGCCATTGGGGCTCTGATCAAAGATGATGACCTGGCACAATATGATTGGTGCGCAGGTATGTAGAGCCGTTGGAGACTGAGCATGAAGACCAGTTTCAAAAGCTTCTTCTAGAAGGTTGACAGCTGTCTTCTCTTAAGATATTTCTTTGAAGCGTGTCTCCACCAATGGTTTTGCTGAGTGTTTATTTTGTCGTTTGTGCACACCTCAGCTTTTTAATAAGCGTGCATCTTCTAAGCGTTTTCCAAGCTTTCTAGAATGTGAGATTAGGAGATGAGGAACTTGACCAAGGTTGTGTCCGCGCACAAAGGGCATGCGCATTGCCGGCGCGCATGGATTCAGCGCATGAGCAGCATGCGCACCATGATTGGTCACAGATCTCTTGAGTTTAGGAAGTAAGATCTTGAAAATTGAGCAGGGTCAAGGGCTGTGCAAAGATAACTATGCGCAGTGGCGACCTGCGCAAAGAACATTCTGCGTAGCGAAATGAATCCTTGCTTAGGTAATCTTCGATCTTTAAAGCTTCAAGTACTATCATCTAAGCCTATACTATAAAAAGGACTTAGCTAGAAATTGAAGTTATAAACTTCTTTACATGAGGTCCTAAAGTCCGTAAAAATACTTATAGGTGATGGTATCAATCAATTCTAACAAAAGTAGGAGGGTTATGTGATAAGCATACCCAACACTCCTGTTGCAGACCGTATTGAGATGACTTGTGCTTAGTGATCTTGTATTCTACCAAAAGTGCATCCATTTCCTTCTCAAAGTGAGAGCCGTTGTCGGAAATGATTTCATAAGGCACGCCGTATCGGCACATGATGTTGATTTTTACAAATTCGGCCACTTTCTTTGCGTTGAGGGTCTAATAGGCTTGTGCTTCGACCCACTTTGTGAAGTAGTCGACTGCCACTAGGACGAATGACTGCCCATTGCTCCCGGCAGGATGAACTTTACCGATGATGTCTATCCCCCAACAAGAGAAAGGCCAAGGTGTGACCATGTTGTAAAGTTGCGAGGGTGGAGCATGTTGTAGATTAGCGTGGAATTGGCACTTAGCACACCTTTTGACTTTCTCGATACAGTCTCGTTCCATAGTGCTCCAATAGTAACCAATGCGGAGTATCTTCTTGACTAGCATAAACCCATTCATGTGGGGTCCACACTCTCCTTCGTGCACTTCACACATTATTTCTTGAGCTTCGGCCTCATTGGCGCATAAGAGATTGATCCCGTCGTGGTGCCTTTTATAGACTCGGTCCCCAATCAGTACGTACTGAGAGGCTAACCTTTGCAGAGCTGCTTGAGACTTCTTATTGATATTCTCAGGATAAGTGCCATCTTTGAGGAAATTCATGATATCCGAATACCACGGAGAGTTTGTTTGAACCTCGTTGATCTCGATACTCATGCAATATGCCGGACTGTTCCTTCGGGCAATTTTGAAAGGCTTCACCATTTTCCCTTTGGGCATTTCGACTAATGAAGCTATGGTGGCCAGTGCATCGGCGAAGCGATTTTTATCCCTTGGCAGGTAGTTGAAAGTGATCTCTTGGAATTGTTCAACCAGTTCTTCTAGGTGCTGACCATACTGTTGGAGAGTCGGGTCTTGGGTTCGCCACTTTCCCGATTGTTGATTGATAAGGAGCAAAGAGTCGCCGAATACTTCTAGTTCTGTGATGTTTCTGTCGAGAGCTGCTTCGAGCCCTGCTATACATGCTTCGTACTCGGCAATGTTGTTGGTAGCTTCGAATTCCAGGCGGATGGCAATGGGAGTGTAGATGTCTTTTGGATCGACAAGCAATACTCCTATACCAAAACCATGTTTATTGGCGGCGCCATCGAAAAAAAGTTGCCACTTAATTTTCTCGGTTGCAGTACAAATTAAATGCTCGTCGGGGAACTGTACATCTTCCCCCTTCACTTCGTCACACGGGAATTCGGCAAGTTGGTCACTAAACACTTTCCCCCTGACGGATTTTAGTGTGACGTAAGTGATATCATAGCCGGCGAGCATGAAGTACCATTTGGCTATTCTTGTTGACATGAAAGGCTTCTCGAAGATGTAGCGGAGCGGGTCCACCTTTGCTACTAGCTTGATCGAAAAAGCTTCCATATAGTGTTTGAGCTTTTGAGTGACCCAGACCAATGCTGCACAAGACTTCTCTAAGACAGAGTAGTTCTTTTCGCCTCCTTGGAATCGGCGACTGACAAAATAAATGGCGTTCTCCTTTGTGGACTCTCGTTGCTCTTGTGCTAACATAGCCCCTAGGGCTTCATCATTGACAGTGAGATAGAGCAACAGAGGTTTCTCCTTGTGCGGCGGAACTAGAATAGGAGGGCACGTCAAGTAATGCTTCACTTGGTCGAAGGCTTCTTGGCATGCGTCGGTCCATTCTAGAGCCACATTCTTCTTGAGTAGCTTGAAGATTGGCTCGCACATGGAAGTGAGTTGGTGCACAAACCGACTGATGTATTGTAGTCTGCCCATGAAACCTTTAATCTCTTTCTGCGTCTTTGGGGGAGGCATGTCAATGATGGTCTACTTAAATTCCCCTTTCAGTGACCATATAACCAAGAACTTTGCCTCGGATAACCCCGAACGTGCACTTTGCAGGGTTGAGCCTCATCTTGTGTTGACGAAGCCTTTCGAAGAACTTGCGGAGATCGATTAAATGTTGACCATCGGTCCCTTTTGAGTGAATGATCATGTCGTCCACATAGACCTCGATTTCTTTGTGGATCATATCGTGGAACAAGTCTGTCACGACTCTTTGGTAGGAAGCCCCAGCATTTCTTAACCCAAATGGCATGACTGTGTAGCAAAAGGTACCCCACGGTGTTGTGAAGGCTGTCTTATGTTGATCTTCCTCGGCCATGAGAATCTGGTTGTACCCAGCGAACCCATCCACGAATGAGCGAACCTCGTAGGCAGCAGTGGAGTCAACTAGCATGTCGATATTAGGGAGTGGAAAATCATCCTTTGGGGAGGCTTTGTTTAAATCCCGGAAGTCTACACAAACTCGAACCTTGCCGTTTGCCTTCCTGACTGTCACAATGTTGGCTAACCACGCCGGATACTCGATAACCTTGATGAAGCCCACACTGAGGAGCTTCTCAATCTCTTCTTTGACCTGCAGAGACCATTCTGGCTTGATCTTTTTGAGCTTCTGCTTTACTGGCCTGGCATCTTCTCTGATCGGAATCCTGTGCTCCGCTACCTTTCTGTCCAAACCCGGCATGTCTTTGTATGACCATGCGAACACATCCACAAACTCCCGTAGTAGTGCAGTCAATCTGTCTCTGTCGTCCCCTTTGAAGAAGCTTCCAATCTTAGTTTCTTTTGGCTCTTCTTCGGTACCCAGATTTAACAACATGCAATTCTTCGTCAGCCTTTGGACCATTCTCACCACGACTACGGACTTGTTGAGCAAGTTCATTTAAGTATGTTGTGTTTTCGTGGTCTATTTCATCATAATTTGAATCGTTATTAACTTGTTCGTTAAGTTCATTATTAGTTAATTCATCATTTATGATGTTTGCAATCTCAGGGTACTCAGAAATATCAATTTTTTCATTAGCAAAGAAAGGAAACACACGCTCGGCTATGGCCTCCAAATCCTTTTGGGTGAGGGTATTAGAGACACTCTCGGACTCGAAAGTAAGTGTGAGCCGCTCTTCCTTCGTTGCTGTACGGGGTATGCAACCCATTTCTCGGACTAAGAATTCTTCGGATACCACGGGCCCTTTCGTTGAATACCAATTGTTGATCGGCTCGGAGCTTGGCGGGATCTCAGTGATAGTCTCGTTCATGATGACGGTGTCATGGATGGCGTTGACTTGGCATTCATTCATCGTGGCAAGCTCTTCGAACATGGAGGCTAAATCTGTCAGTTCTTCCCCCACGGTAATTTCTGTCTCGGATTCTATAGTCATCTTCCTTCCCCACCATTCACGGGGCGATATGGGAGTTGGTTCCCTTTCGGATTTTTGGATCTCACAATCGGAGAAGATTTCGAGGCCGGGCTTTTTGACACCCTTATTGTTAACCCATGGCTCGGGAAAGATCATGTATGGAACGTCTTCCCCTTGGCGGACAAAATAACCATTCAACGTCTTGCGGTAAGGCCTTAGATTAGGGACTTCATAACGACGGCCTTCTTTACGAGCTCGGGCCTTTTCGTACTTGATCGCTTGCTCTTGTTTCAAGTCTTCTTTGGAAGGCTCGTACCCCAAACCGAATGTGTTCTTTACAAACGGGACTTGCACAGGATGTAGGATTCCTTGTTGATATTTCCCTAGGCCTAAACCAGGGAAGTAGTCCATATTCCTCATCATGCGGAGGACTTTGTGATTGCTGGGGGTCCATGATCCGTTTCCCCCTTCTTTGTCAATGGCGTTGATTGAGACGCCGGAGAGAGTGGAGTCTGGTAAACCATGCTGAACTTGGTGGACGGGCTCACCTTTTCTGTGGATAGTGACGTTTTCAGCCATGACGGTCACTATTTCATCACCATTTCGGATCTTGACACATTGGTGGAGAGTTGATAGTACGGCATTAGCACTGTGAATCCATGGTCGTCCCAAAAGTAAGTTGAACGAGGCCGGGATATCAAGCACTTGGAATGGAACGGACATGACCATGCTTCCAAACTCGATGTCTATTTCGATCATACCCATGACTGTACGGGAAGTGCTGTCATAATCTCGGATCACTTGAGTAGAAGGCTTCAAATCGGAATCCTTAAGCCCCAGTATGCCCATGATTCTGCCAGGCATGAGATTGAGTGCGGAACCACCGTCCACTAAGACTCTTGAGACGGGCCTCCCCCTTGCTCGTACCTTGAGGTAAATAGCTTCGTTGTGGCCGGAACCAAATGGTGGAAGGTCCATATCGGCAAAGGTGATGACGTTGCCAAAATGAATGTGACCAATCATTGCCGTGAGGTCCTCGGGGGTAGTATCGGGAGAAACTGATGTATCATCGAGGTTGCGGATGACAAGATCTCGGTGTTTCTTTGAGGATGCAATGAGGTCCCAAATAGAGATGTTGGCTTGAGTTTTCTTGAGTTGGACAAGTAGAGGATCTTCGGGAGTGTCGCGAGCTTGCGGCCTTTGAGAAGAGGAGCTCGGTGTGGAAGTGGAAGGGTTGCTTGCTATGACTCGACCGGATCGAGTTAGCATGTTGACGTTCCCATCTTGCTTCGTTTTCCTATTCTCTAGTACTTCCCTCATTACCTCATCGTAAGTCACTACATAACAAGAATTGTCAAGTTTATTCATAACATTGGGGCCCCCATTCACAATTGGGATTGAATGGGTGGTCCCCTCGAGTTCTCCTATCTCTATTACATTGACATGCTCGTCATTAGTCACTACAAATTCTTTCTTATCTATGAGATCTTGAATGACATTGCGGAGAACGAAGCAATCCTCGGTGGTGTGGCCACTATATTGGTGGTAGCCACAATATTTGTGGTGAGCATGATTGGGGTGGATCGTCTTGGGTTGGTACCCTTGCACGGGTGTGACTTGACCCTTTTCCTTGAGGACCTCGAACACTTCGGTTTGAGTCATGCCTTGGAGAGGCGTGTAGACACGGTCACTTCGGGACTTCTTCCCTTGAGGTGGAGGAACCTTTTTGTAATTCCCCTTGTCAATAGTGACGGCGTTGACCGAGGCCTCTTTTGTGGAGTTGGAAGCGGCCTTGTAGCGGTAAGTAGGAGTGGCCTTCTTAATCTCCTTGAGCAAGTCATCCATGCGTACCCCCGCCTCATACATTTGGGAGAAGTCGGAGTAGCAAGCCCCACTTAGGTGGGTGCGGAGATCAATCTTGAGACACTTGAGAAAGATGTCCATTTGCTCTTTTGTGTTTGGCCTCTCAACAATTTCAGAGAGTTTATCATTCCATCTCCTTGTGAAGTCGATGAAGGACTCATTGTCTCGTTGAGTAGTGTTCTCTAGCTCTTTCCTTGTGGGCCGGTGAGTGGTGTTGCCTTGGTATTGGTTCTTGAAGGCAAGCATGGCGGAGTCCCAATCAAGACGGACAGTGAGCGGGAGAGTAGCATACCAATCTTTTGCCGCCCCCTCGAGAGTGAGAGGAAAGCATTGAGCCATCACCTTGGGGGAGACCTTCTTCGGAACCATTGCCCAAATATAAGTCTCAATGTGAGCCATGGGACAAGAGTTGCCCTTGAATTTGCTTATGTCGGGCATCTTGAACTTATCGGAAAGAGCGGCCATAGTACTCATGAGGATGGATGATTAATAAAGGCTTGTGTCGGAGCCTTTCCCCATGTTGAGCCCATTGAATTTTTGGTCGATGTAGGCCATGATAGAATCCACCATCTTGGGCTCATTGTTCTCGGAACTTGGTTCCCCCATTTTCTTGGTGCGGGTGTTGACATAAGGACTTTTGAACAAACTCTCGGTCCACTCGGATTCATCGTCATTGTTCTTGTTCTTCCCTTTGGTAAGGTTAGTGAGCTTTTCTTTCATTAGCTCCATCTCGGCCTCGTGGGCCTCCCTTTGGCTGTCGAGGTGGGATTGCCAAATGTCGTCTTTGCTTTGTGCCTCCTTATTAAGGGTGGAGACTTGCTCTTGGAGGAGTTGGACCATAGTTGAGAGCTGTTCGAGAGACATGGTGTTGCTGCTGCCGGTCATGGTTGATGTTGGAGCTGTTGGAGTGATCTCTTCACGGACTAACCGATTTGCTGAATCCCGGTAGACTCTGTAAGTACCAATTGAACCTATATTGCAGAAGAGGCCCTTGTCAGTCTTGAGTAACACTTGCGGTCCATGAAGAGGCTTAGAACACACAGTTGGGCACACGACTCGAACCACATAAGAAAAGACTCCTTTTTTTTTTTTTTTTTTTTTTTTTTTATCAGTCGGAGGGAATGAATCCCTTTTGGGGTTTCTAAGAAAATAATGGAATCGTCACACTAGTATATAGACCATCTCGCGGTCCCATATACTCATCGGATTCCATCGCGCTTGTGAATCCTACATGTATCGGGATTAAACTAAATTAATGTAGTAAAGCATACATGCGGGGACGGATTTTTATTTTCGTCCAAAATAACCACTTTTGGGGACGGATTTTTATTGCGTCCATTTCAACAAGTTGGCATGTATGATTTGAAGACATTAGTTTAGGGAAATCTCGGTACATGGAAACCGGCTTGAGTCACGGAGTGTTAGACCCTAACTAGAATTTTGTGGTTTGTGCTCGGCTTGAATATGAGGCTCAAAGGTCACCCCCGGCATGTAGTCTTGAACTACGCCACGGGCTGAGGTTTACCGCTTCGAAAGAGCCAAGGTCTGGTGGAGCTTGAAACTTTCTAGGACGGGCCTCGACGGGTTTGGGGTTGGACTTGTGCGACTCGATAGTGAGCAGTTCATAGGAATATGTGCATGTAGTGTGAGGTCTAGCAAGTGACAAAAATTTTTTATATTTTTTTTTTTTGAAAAGAAAGAAAACAAATACATAAGCACATAAATTACAACTCCCGAATCACCCGTGTGACCGGTAAATAAAACACAAAATTAAAACAGTCCGAGGGTTCTATTCTGTTCTGATGCAGGCTACTGTGCCCACACCCCACTGTTCTGCTTAGTCACTGAAACCTGTCTCTGTTCTGGGAATCAACCCAGAAGCGTGAGCCTCTGAGTGCTGATGTGGGACGCGCGTGCATGGCGCAGTGCTTATGGGAGGCGCGCGCTTCTGGGCACACCTGTCAGAATGTCAGACTTTGGACTCAGGGGATTGCCCTGGTCCTATGTTCATATTGTAACCACTGCAGAAGTGATTAGTGCAGAATAGCAGAAGAAGAAGATGAAGAACATGAAGAAGTGGGCGATTCTGGTTCTTGATGCGGGATGCGCGCGCCTTAGGCTTAAAAGGCCCGACACGCGCGCCTCCCCCATCAGGAATCAGAATGCCCAGAAAAGATGTAGATTTCGATCAGAATGCAAGTTTAACCCTCAAAGTTCCCCAGCGGAGTCGCCACTGTAGATACCCCGGGGGAACCACGGCTTGGCTAGAGCGCGTGAATTATCCTAGGATGTCTAACTTGTTTTAGAGTCTCCACCTATGTTTTGAGGAACATAAGAAAAACCTATTGATTGTAGCCTAAGTTTGATTACGAAAACAGAGATTCTTTGTTTTGAGGTTCGGGGGTTAGATTACGAGATGGGAAGTACCGAAACACCCATCTCGCCCAACTAAAGTTGGTCTTGCTTGATCAAAATCTACATGAATAATAACGTTCTTCTTCTTCTTCTTTAAGTCATGAAAAGGGGGTTTAAAATAGAGTTTGGAATGTAGGAGATAAATCCTTAACCAACCTCAATGAGATGAGGTGATCATTAGAGTTATGTCCCAAAATGATTTGGGTGATTGCACATTTGATTAAAGTAAGAGAGAGAGAGGAGATGAAGTAGAAAAGAAAGGAAAAGATAGACTTTTACCTACAATTTGAAGAACTTCAAATATTGCTTGAAGAAATCCTTGGAGAACCTTTAGAAAGGGATTTTGGTATAGTTTTTGTAAGTTCAATCTTCGGTCTAAGTTTTCGATCCTTGAAAATGGAGGTAAAGAGAGGTTTTTATAGGTGAAAGAGGGGTGTTTTTTGTGCCAAAACTCAGTCACCAAGAAATCATTCCCGGGCAAAATCCTGTAAATTGAGCAAGGGAGGGAATCCTGGCCAGAAATCTGTAACTGACGCCCAGAGGCGCGCGCTTCCTGCTTTGGGGGCGGGAGGCGCGCGCGCCTGGCTCCTCCTGTCGGAGGCGCGCGACTCAGAGAAGGTAATTTTGACAGAATGGACTAGAAAGTCAGCCCTGTCATTCAGTTTAGTCCCTGGACTTAACGAAGTCAGTCAAGAACTTAACGGAAGTGACATAAACTAACGAGAAACACTTAAAATAGGGAGGAACACAAGATCAAATGTACAATCAGGGTGAGCGGTCCAAGGCGGGGTGTCTACAGCACTACACTCTTGGTTACAAAAAAGGTAACTTACTCTTCTTTAACAACATAATGAAACGTACTTTTATATTGGGTTAAAAATAATGCAACCATGTTGGATGACGTTAAATTTTATTAATGAAATGAACAAATTCGTTAAATAAACTAACAATCGTTAATGAAGTAACAATCGTTAATGAAGTAACATCCCTTGAATTTGTTTCCAAATTCAAACCAACAAAAAATGGTGGATCGACGAACCCAAGAATGAACCCAAATTCCAGCACTAGGAATCGAACCCAAATGAACGAACCCAAATGAACAAGAGAATCAAACACAAATCAAATTCGAACAAACAAAAACCGCCCTCGAATTGAATCCTGGGCGAAAGCGAATCATAGCCAAAATCGAATCCAATGCATATCCAATAGCCCGAATATGCATATCCAATTAGTTTAACATGGAGAAAAATAGGCGACTAAGAGGAGAGAGGCATCATCAAGAAAAAAAAAACAAAAAAAAAACATTTCATTAAGATGTCAAATCGTAGTATGTTGCATTAATTGTAACAAACGCTATAGTACATTACCCTACATTGCCGTTCGCCCAATAACAAAACAACAATGTTTTAAATTGAGCTTTCCCTAATATAAACTCCCTTGGTCCCTTGGTCCTGGAAACATACTCACATCGTCCCTCTTTAATCTGAAAAAAATTGTCATTTTGATTGTCCCACTTTATTCTACAAAATCCCAAAATGGAGGTCACGAGTTCGAATTCCGTTAGGGACATTTGTGTTAGCCTATTTATAGGCCTAATTGTAGCCTTCATGGCCATTTGATGTAGCCTAAGGGCAATTTATCTATCATTAATAAAAAAAAAAACCCAATTTTTTTTTTTTTAAAAACAAAATCCCAAAATGGAAATGTTTTACTCACTCCGTCTCGGAATAAGGTTTACACCAACACTTTGCATGCTTACTAAGGAAACAATGAAAAGGAGGTAGAAAGTCAAGTGGGTCAGAGCCTCAGAGATATAATTGTCTAAAAGACTGTTCATGATGCAAGTGGGTAAAAAGTAGGTTAGTGGAGTAAATATTTTCTTGTAATTATCCAAAAAAGTGAGGATATAAATGTTCAAAACACTATTCACCTTTTGCCATTTAAGGAATAATGTAAAGTGTGAACATTAGTTTGAAACATACCAACAAGGAAAGCGTGAACCTTAGTTTGAGACGGAGGGAGTAATAATTTTTAAATAGTGAGACCCCACTTGTCATACTCACAACAACTATCAATTTACTATTCTTTACCCCATTTTCTTTCTCCCACTCAACTACACTCACAACACATACATTTTCAATCATTTTCTTAATTCTTGTGCCAAGATTAGTTTTTTAAAAAAAATTAAAGAAAGCCCGATGGAGTATTTATTAATAACTACTTTAATTATACTGTACTGTAGAAACACCTTGGTTGTACTTGTCCCTACAAATTTATAGTCCTTTCTTTACCTAACAAATGTTACACTTGACTTGTGAGCTTTTTAAGATATGTACTTTTACATTGTTTATACAATTACAAAACTGCATCAAGACTGTTTGTTTTGGGCACATATACAGGCAAAAAATAGCAGCGTGTGCGAAGCACTATTTGGGGGATGGAGGAACACAAAATGGGACAAATGAGGGGAACACAATTACAAGCAAGAATGGATTGTTTAGCATACATATGCCTGCCTACTTAGATGCTATTAACAAAGGAGTAGCAACAATTATGCTCTCTTACAACAGCTGGAATGGCGTTAAGATGCATGCTAATCGTGATCTCGTTACTGGTTACCTTAAAAACACCCTCAAATTCAAAGTATCTACATCTTTACTCTAATTAATCTTCTCGTTTTAGTTTGGTATAGAACTTTTACCAAATAAAAATGAAAAAAAATTGTGATATTTCAGGGAATTGTCATCACGGATTGGCAAGGTATCGACAGGATCACTACTCCACCACACTTAAACTACACTTACTCCATCGTTACAGGAATGAATACTGGAATCGACATGGTAAAATTCTACAACATTTAAATCATGGTTATGATCAAATATACTAATTATATATGTGTTATATAACTTTTAATTGTCACCATGGATGGATGGATGGATGCAGTTCATGATACCATATAACTACACTGAATTCATTGATGGTCTAACAAACCTGGTGAAGAACAAGTTTGTGGCCATGACGCGAGTTGATGACGCTGTGGAGAGGATTTTACGGGTCAAGTTTACAATGGGTCTATTCGAGAACCCTTTGCCTGATCCTAGCATGACCAAGTATCTAGGAAGCCAGGTAATTAGTCTAGTTATACCTATTTTTGGGCCCACCCCTCAAGTTTGAGTAAATATCACTGCTCCTCATTGCAGTTTACTTTTCACTCACTTTCCCCCTTCTTTCAACTTTTTGTTACTGAAATGACTATTTACCCTTAAATCTCCAAAGTGAGTAGACTGCAATGCAATGAAGAGATATTTGGGCAAACTGGTCAGTTTCTTACTTAAAGCTGACAGAGGGGTAACCGTGGTATTTGTCCCATACTTGAAAGGTGGACAATGAAATTAGCCTCATATTTTTGTTTAGTTTTCTAGCTTGTAATTGCATTGAGACCATGAACTTAACTGAATGATCAGGAACATAGAGAATTGGCCAGGGAAGCAGTAAGAAAATCACTTGTTCTACTTAAGAATGGTAAATCTTCTTCAAAGCAGCCATTGCTACCCCTTCCCAAGAAAGCTTCAAAAGTACTAGTTGCCGGAGCACACGCAAACAATATTGGTTATCAGTGTGGTGGATGGACGATTGAGTGGCAAGGACTGAGCGGCAACTCTACAGCCGGTACATTTCATCCACATTTACTACTCCTTTTCCATTTTAACTACCTTGGGATTGTTTTCAACATAATTCCTGGTTTATGGTATAGGGTTTAGGATTTATTAAATATCATGTACAGTTTCCTTTATCAGATCACAATAAAGAAGGGCATAATGGGTATTATGAAAGTAAACCAAAAACTTTCTTTCTAGTTTCTCCAAAACAATACTCCCTCCGTCCTATTTCAAATAGAAAAATACCTTCTGTGTGCACGAAAGTTTAAGAAAAGTGAAAAAGGTGATCTTTTATCGTGAGTGTAGATAGTTGGGTAAGAGAGATCAAGTGGATAAAGAATAGTATGTGGTTTGTTGGTGTGAGTATGACAAGTGGGTCCCACTAATTAAAAAATATTAAAAACTTTCTATTTTTGCATTTTACAATTTTCAATGGGACACCTAAAATGGCAAATTTTACAATTTGAAATGGGACGGAGAGAGTAAACCGTAAACTAATATCAACTGAAGCCCAGAATGCAGAGTTTCATACCGTGTTTCCTTGCGGCAGGTACTACAATCCTTAAAGCAATTCAAAACACGGTCAATCGAAAGACCAGTGTTGTGTACCAAGAGAAACCTGATGCTGAATTTCTCAAATCCTCCACGTTCGACTACGCTATTGTTGTGGTGGGAGAACTACCATATGCAGAGACATTCGGGGACAGTTCAAACCTAACAATACCCGAGCCAGGGCCGAGCATTATCAAGACAGTTTGTAAGAGGGTGACATGTGTGGTGGTCCTCATAACTGGCCGTCCCGTTGTGATTCAGCCCTACGTTTCAACCATTGATGCACTTGTAGCAGCTTGGCTTCCAGGATCAGAGGGCCAGGGTGTGGCTGATGTTTTGTTTGGTGACTACGGTTTCACGGGGAAGCTCGCCAGGACTTGGTTTAAGAGAGTTGATCAGCTCCCGATGAATGATGGGGACAAGAATTATGACCCCTTGTACCCGCTTGGATTCGGGCTCACTACTGAGCCTGCAAAAAATTAAGGTCACTCACATTCAAGAACAAGTTGCGAGGATGAGATTATATTTGCAAATTCTCTTCACTTGTTTCACATTTGTATAACAGCAAGCTAAGAAGACAAAATATTTGGGCTATAATGTAACGACCCGAGCCCGCAGACCCGACCCACCACATAAGCACCACACACTGGCCCACTGAGCACAAACAACTTGGGTCAACTTAGCTCACCACAGGCCCACCCAAAAGTCCATGGATGTTATTGGTGCTCAATGGTAATATAGTGTGGGCTTATATATCACAATCAAAGCCCATACTTTCCGATGTGGGATGGGGTATTACATATAATCTGTTAGTTATTGTTATGTTTAACACTAAATAAATGAAGAGAATTTGTTCTTCAACTTGGCTCACGTCTCTTTTGCAGTGGTTTAATTATTCAACAACTCATAACTTTCATCAAAACTATAGTAGACTAGTAGTAATAAGTGATCCATTCTTATTCTTTGATTAGATTATTTTAAGAATATATATCTAATCTTCTAACTATATATGATGACGCCCTGAGATTTGGGGTCAATGAGATGGATCTCCGGTTTACCTGTCTCCTGTCTCCTGTCTCCTGTCTCCTGTCTCCTGTCTCCTGTCTCCTGTCTCCTGTCTCCTGTCTCCTGTCTCCTGTCTCCTGTCTCCTGTCTCCTGTATCACAACACAAACAAGACCACCGTTAAGACCTGAGCCGGGTTTGAATCACGCTTAGGCCATCGGGTGTGAGAATGAGATCCCAGAGGAAAACCTAAGGAAAAGGCTTGCGAAAACCTTGTGTGTGTGATTAGGGTTAGAGCACGTACCTTGCCCTTGGAGGCGTTAAGGAGTATTTATAGGTAGAGAGAGGGAGCAAAGATATAAGATCTGGGTATTAACCGTCTTTGTCCTTATCTATGCCACGTGTCGCGATCTGGTTGGAATTATCAGGAAATGACACTGAAAAGTGAGGCGTCGTTGGTGAGATATGGCACCATGACTCCCAGTTATGGTCTGACAGGTACGGAGCATTAACATCCATTTGGACATATATGCCAACTAGATAGTACGGGATGCGGGGAGATTGCTTGGTCGATAAGAATATGACCACAGGATTAGCGGGAGGCGAATCTCCTCGCTGCGGGCTTATTAGCTCGAGCTGGTCCTTATTCCGAGCTATTTCACAGGATCAGCCAAGTTGGCCCGTTCTCGTGCGCTCGATCTATTTAATCCCGATCTTTCCTGTTCGCCCAAGCTTAGGCCTGGTCCGTTTTGCTCGGGCTCATCAGTGGCCCCTAACTCTGAGGGTAAGTTTATTTATGAACGAGACGAGGAGTTACAACTTCATTCTCGACCCGGGCAGGTCAGGGAAGGTTCTGGCACATTGTGGATTATAGCGGGAGTCTTACAAAGGTGGTTGACGATGGGATGGTGGGCCCTTATGTCAGTGAGGTGACGTGCCCTTTAGCATACGAAAAAGACAAGGTACATAGTGCCGCACGTGCATAATGTGGAACCGTCATTAAATTTCAAAAATTTAATTCCCGACTCTTCATTTTCAGGGAATCTAGTCGGGGTAGCTCATAAATACGGGTCGACCCGAATCGTTCAGCCACTATAAATAACTCAATCCGAAATCATTTGAAACTTTATCATCTTTGAATTTTCTGCTATTTTTTTAGAGGGAGTACCGCAAACCCTTCGATTTTCAGGAACCGATTCTCCATCTTTGAGTTATCTGCTTCGTTTACTCGATCAATTAACAGGCAGCGCTTCGATTTCCATCCGCGGTTCTCCGCCTTTCTTTGCTAATTTTTTAAATTTTTGCCTTCTCAGGAACTTTTCTTAAAACGAAACCCTAACTGTGATTTTTACGAAATCTAAAACTTTTTGAACTGACTTTCTCTGGATTTTTAAATTGCTTCGAACTTTGTTATCTTGGACGAACTGGATTTAGTGCGTATGCTTCATCCCGACCTCTTCGCTTGTTGTCGAAAAACAGGGGGGCTTTATATATATCTTATAAATTGCTGGAAACGGCTTTCATTAGATGCCTTTAAGACGATTGGGATAGTTTATGGTTGAGAACCTTTGATTCTGCCCCTGTTGTGGGAAACAGCTCCCTCCGTTCATTTTGATTTTGAGAGCATGAGGGTTTTAGGAGGTGAAGAACAACTAGGGATTTTTGTGAAAGCGGTTTTAACTTGATTCCCCGATAATGTAAATATGGCGGGTAATGCCAGGAGACTTGTAAAATCTGGTGGTGAACTTGTGTCAAGCGGGCCTGATCCCTTGTCTTTGTTAGAGACCCCGCTGGATAATGATGTGACCGCGGTACAACCACACCAAGATCATCAAACGGCCCCTGGCATAATCGAGGTAAGCACCAGCGCGGACGCGTCTCAAGGCACTGGTGAAGGGGAGGACATTCTGTAAGATGAACCCGCCCGTAATTCTGAGGGAGACAGTCATTCCGGGCATAGGTTGGCGGGTGAGGAAGAGTTCATTTGGGCATGGCCATGCACTATCATCAATCTCACTCATCGAGTGGCCTAAGCAGATATCTCTCTGAAGAGAGACAAATCCCATCTTGACTTATCATTCTTCCCTACAAGAATCCGATTATGCCAATCATAGCCGTTATAACTACCCTATTAAAGGTAGCGTTTGACTAAGTCAAACATAACGTTCATCATGTGGAAAACCATGATAATCTCTGGTGTAAGGATTCAAATGGTTTGACTATTATGAGATTTAATTATGACATTTGACCATGACATGAATCCCATAACGGGTCTATCCAGTACCTTTTTTTCCAATAAGTGTGCACAAATTTAATCTGCATCCTATGCACTATAATCATCATATGATTATCCACTAAACTCATGCTAGCTCTTCATAAGTGCCAGGGACAATGATTATTATAATAAACATGCAAATGTTATAATAATCAAGTTTGTTATCTATATAACAATGAAGCTATGATGTAACGTGAAGACCTTTCTCAAGGGCCTAGGGCATAATATCCAACAATCTCCCACTTGCACTAGGCCCAATCAACGCGTATCCAATACCCGTTGAGCTAGTTATGATCTACATCATTATTGCAAGCGAGCTTATGTAAGATGATTATACTTGTTATCATCATTTGGTATTTTGCATATTTTGACATCTCCCATCTTTGACAATTTCTCGAATAAGATAGAAAACGTCCGAGTATATGTTCAGATAAGATATTAGTCCCTTGGCTTGTGCAATAACAATTATTGACACAATTAGTTTACTAATTAGTCTCTTGATCCAAACAATTTTCTAGTTGTATCTCATGCCACTAGATACTCAACCTTTTGTAGAATAGTAATGGTGTATTTAGAACTCTTCTAACACCATTATTAAGTGTAAACATGTATTTATATTGCGAAATTAATCTTTTTTGGTTTGTAAGAGTGCATCTATGTAACCATTAGAAAATCATTTTTCATTCCATCAAAGATCAAGAATGCATCCTTTAGTTCTTTCTAAGTGCATGGGGATGTTTCTTATCTAGTGACTTTCACTAGGATCTGATTGGTATCATCTCATCATACTCTAAGTATATGAGATATTCGGTCTTAGTACATTAATATGGTTTACATGATAGATCCAATTGCCGAAGTATATGGAATCCTTATCATGTACTCTTGCTGATTTGTCTTCCAATAAAACTAAATCTTGTCAAGACTAATGTCATTAGACTTTTACAAGTAACCACTCCAAGAGCCTTGCATAGTGAACTTTTCACTATCTTGTCTATTCTAGTCCAAGGATATAGGCGGCTTTGTCCATGTCTTTCATTGAGAAACGCTTTCAAAATGAATTATAGGTCAACCACATATATTAGACTAGGAATTATGTTACGCTCCCACTAAATTTATTGTAATCACAAGTCTCATATTTGAGGAATTCAAACTCATTGAATGCTCAATCAAAAATGATAATTTCACTCCAATTAGTTTGCTTCAATCCATCTCATGGATTTCTGCAACTTGTATATTTTATTAGAATTTTATGGATTAACAAAACTTTTAGGCTCTATCAAATACATCTTAAAGTATGTTCCTGTTAAGGAATGCTGTTTTGACATTTATTTATCATATTTCATATTCGAAATATGAAGTCATGACAATTACAATTCTAATATCCTTAAGCATGACTATAGATGATAAAGTTTCATCATAATCGATAATATGAATTAACTTTACTCAATTAGTCGTGCTTTATCAATATGCATTTTACAATCCATGTGTATTTTCTCCAAGAAAACTTATTTTCTATCTTATGGTTTTTTTTAAGCCTTCTGGTAGAACAATCAAGTTCCAAACTTGATTATCTTACATGGATTGCCCTTTAGATTTCATGACGCCAAGTCATTGATGTAAATTTGGAGTAGACATTGCATCTTGATAGATAATAGGTCAATAATTCTCAATGATATCTTCCTTATTACTTTTTATTACGAGAAATCAATTTTTCTTGTTATAGATAGTATCATATCATATATGCAAATAACTTGTGTATACTTTGAACGGATTTCCACAACTCCTTGTGAAACTTTGTTCAACTTCCACCACAGGTTTTATATCATTTTCTGGGTCTCGAACTCTTCGAGATACATTTTACTCCCACTAGTTATTTAGAGATAAACGATTTATCTAGAAAGTACTATTTTGAGTAAAACGATTTGTACTCTAAAACTCAAATTAGTGTAAGCGCAGCTGTTTCCAGCACATAATACAGAGGTTAATTGAAGATCAATTTGACTTAACATGAGATGAAAAATTACAGTTTGCAGAAAATCTGTAAACTTCTGGAACATAGTCCGTACGGCTTCAGCTTAGACGTACACCTGAGATTCAGCCGTACGTCTCTTGTTTCAAGATTCAGTTTTTCTTATTTTGCAGAATTCTCATCAAGTCCAAGGCTCAAATTATTCATTACTTTGATCTGATCAGAGTATATCAATACTTTTGCCATGAGGTATTGAGATTCTTTCTAGCATTATTACTTTAATGATCTACATACATCAATATGTATTAGTCCAAAAGAGTGTTTTTTCCTTTCACTACTATTGTGTCTTGATCAGTTTCAAAGATTCACATATATCACATGATTTGAAAACATGTGAATTTAAAAGTCCGTCCCATGGAATTTTAGATATGTGTTTCTTATTATTTGATAGAGATATCAATGATTTAAGAATGTAACGTTTACATCCTTAGATTCAGATTTCCATTTTTATGTTATACTTATTATTTTGTTTTTCCGAGATAAGGATATAAGGTCTCATTACATGATTGGAAATATAATAAATTAAATCATATTAAATGGAGCACCTTTTTATTCAAAATAAGAAATATCCATTATCTTCTAATGAAGAAAATAAAATAATATTTCTACTTCAAGCAGGAACATAGTACGATTTGTTTAAAACAAATATGAACCCACTAGGTAAAGACACTTCGCAAGTCCCTATGATTAATGTTTCAACCTTTGCATCATTATCAACACATAGGTTAATCTTCGCCTTTCTTAAGTAGTCATTCTATTTCTCAAGTCTTATACATTTATACAAATGTGTGATCCATATCCGGTATCCAATACCCAGGAACTTGAATATAGAAAGATAAGGTTTTATAACATAAATACTTGAAGTGATAGTTTCACTATCCTTTCTTTTGATCTTTTAATTCAAATTGTAATTTCTCTGATGGTCAATCATATTGCCATAGTAGAAATTACATCCTTTGGGTTTTAGGTTTAGCCGCAAATATTTCCTTTAGGATTCACAACTCTTGTCTTGCCTTTATCTTAAATCTTTTTCTTTATTAACCTTGGAGTTTAAGAAGTTTTTCCGTTTGATATTAAGACTAACACATTAAACATCAAATGTCGCTTATGAATTAATATCAAATCCATTGTTAGTTCCAAACCTACTTGATAATCAAGCATTTCAAGGTGATCAATATGTCTTTCCATGTTCAAAACATGAGAACTTATTGAAATACCTTTCAGTCATCTTATGAATGTTAGGTTCTAATTAATCTCAAAATTTTATTGCCTGTGGTAGGCTTAGTCGCACGCCTACTAAATTAGACCTAAAATCGTCCACTAATAATGTAATTAGGGTAAGTCAGGGTCGATCCACGAAGAATGATGATTGTTTACGTACTAGTCACTTAACCAGATTGGGGGTTGATTTTGATTCTAATTAATTCCTAAGACGGGAAATTAAACTATATTGATTAAAACAATGATTTAAAATCAATTCAGATTGATCCCTATCCTCGTCCTCTATTTCAATTTCATTGGTACTTCTATTTCTCCGTTAATCTTATTCACTTGATCACGAGATGTATTTCAAACTCTGTCTCTTCTTACCGTTTAGTCTATAGCAGTGGCACAGAAAAGGTCTAAATATTAATTGATTCAATTTTAAGAGACTAAGATCAAGAACGCATTCTAGGTTACTAGATAATCGCTTAATTTTGCCTACTTCCCGAATTGCTATGGCACATACACAATTCGTGAAGTTGATACAGTGAAAACCCTAATTCTGGCACATAATAGAGAATATAGCAAAGATTCATAAATAGAACTGATACGTAAAGTAGTGTATTTCTGAAAGGGATATGGACTAACTCAAGAACCTCGCAAGGAAGACGAGTTAGAACTAGATAAACCTAATCTCGCAAGACTAGGGCCTGTCCTCGCAAGGGCAGAAAGGGGTTTAAACCTCGCAAGACTTAAGAACAATTCTCGCAAGAATTGGAGTAAGTTCGCAAACTCACAAAGGAAAATTTTATTCAATCACTCAATGCCTTACAACTACATCTTGTAGGGTATTTATACTACTCTTGGAACATCCTTCCAATTTAGGTTAAACTAGACATTAATTATTAAGAGATAAGGAAAATAAAGATAAGAACTAGGTGAAGAAAACAATGTAAATTCAGCCAATCTGAACAGTCAGATTCGAACAGCCATAACTCTTTTAGTACTTGTCCAAAAAAAACGCCATAAGTAGTCATATGAAAGATCACATCCTTATCTTCATCCCTGTAACACCCGTCCTAATTTCTGTTAAATTCTTAACTTGCATAATTATATGCTATTTTATTTGAGTTAATTATTTAACTAATTGAGCAAGTTTAGGTCCTAAGTGTTCAAAGTTGGAACATTAGGGTCATTTGTGAAAAATTAAAGTTTAGGGGATAAAATGCTCAAAGTGAAACTTGAGAGGCCTTTTTGTCAAAGTTAGAACTTGAGGGGACAAAGTGCAATTCTTTGAAAGTTGTTAAGGATAAAAATTGGGTTTGCCTTTCTCTGATTGAGTTTACCCCAAATGTTCTCGTACTTTCTCTCTGTCTCGTAAAGAAAGTTAGGGTTTACCCTATTCTCGATCCCTCTTGTTTAATTATGCCTCTGTTCGAAAATCCGACTTCGCATAAATGATCAAGGTGGTGAGTAGAGCATTTCCTGCAGAACAGAGATTAGTTTGGGTGAACTTGATTTCGGACTAGGTAAGTCACTAGCTCCCCCTTGCTTGTAATAACATGCCTATGTGTTATTCTTGATACTTGTGCTTGTTAATTTCGTGATTGGAATGAGTTTTGTGATACTTGTAAATTTGGGACAAAGGGAGTAATATAAAACTATGGGAAAGAATGAATAGCTTGAAAGGTAGTGTCCTGAGTACGTTGAAATATACTCCTATTCGTGGGACGGTGAAATATACTCCTATTCATGAGAATAGGATTACTTTGTCTATAAGAAATAGGATTCCAATTACATTGTACAAAAGGAATATGATTCCTTCTCTTTTTGGGTTTCTAGTATTTATGCCTATAAATACTAACCCCTCCCCTAACATTATTTTTGCCGGTCATCTTTGATAGATACAAGTAGAGATCTAAGATCTAGATTTAGGTTGACGGAATTATTTGCCTAAATAATTCGTGCAACTAGATTAGTGAAGATCGTCTTTTGTAATTGGTCATTAGATAATAATATATTCTCCCTCCGCCCGTGGATGTAGCCAAGTTGGTGAACCACGTATATTCTTGTGTTCGTGTTTGATTATTTCGCTTGACATCGTTCTTAGTTGTTTTAGAAGTTCATTGCACAAGTTCTTTGATAGATACAAGTAGAGATCTAAGATCTAGATTTAGGTTGACGGAATTCTTTGCCCAAATAATTCGTGCAACTAGATTAGTGAAGATCGTCTTTTGTAATTGCCATTGAATAGAAATATATTCTCCCTCCGCCCGTGGATGTAGCTAAGTTGGTGAACCACGTAAATTCTTGTGTTGTGTTTGATTATTTCGCTTGACATCGTTCTTTATGTTTATTATGCTCTAACAAGTGGCACCAGAGCTTGGTTGAAAAGGAGAATTAGCATCGACGGAAGAGGTCCAAGATCGAAGAAAAACAAGTTAGCAGTTTTTGGTCCGTTTTTATTCAGCGCAGCTGTGAATAAAAAGGCGTAACGCGTTCGTTCACCGTTGGATCGGGTTGATTTTTGGCGGGTAGCTTCGGGACTCATAGGTCTTAAATCTGAACGGTGGAGATCGTATTTGGAGGACTGTAGCGTTGGGAAATTAATCCGGACAGAAGCTGTAGTGGGTTTTGTCTTCGATTGTAAGTGTTCTTGTTGCGATTTCTTTTGTTGGTGTTGGTTGGTTAGAGATCTAGGGATTCCGCTGCAAAGAAGAAGATGGGTCAAGGAATTGAATCATCGATCGACAAGGTTAATGGGAGGAATAGTATTATATTCTTTGGTAGATCAAGATGAAGGCCCTGCAGTTCGTGTGCAGTGTACGTGTAGTTCGCGTGCAGCGATCGTACAGTCCACGTGCAGTGTCCGTGCAGAAATCTGGGTGTCTAGGTTGGACACATCAAGACAGAAGTCGTGTTGAAGAAACAAGGCTAATTGGCACCCTCGTGTCGAGTAGATCTAGTACAGACAGAGATTCAACAGGGATAGTTGCGGAAGGCGGCAAGGGTTCTAGTAAGAAGAAGAATTCTCAAAAATCTTCTAGCAAGAGAAGCCCGAGACCTGATGAAGTTTGTAATTTCTACAAGGAGGGGAAGGGAAGCGAGGGAATGATGGATTCTCTGGAGGAGAAGGCGCATTCACAAATCATCATAGGTCTTGGTGGTGATGTTCTCGTGGAGGTTGCTATGAAAAATAGTGACAATGGTGATTTTGCTCTAATAGTGGAAGAAGACTCACGGCGCGTGGAAGAGTGGCTTCTAAGGGTAGAGCAAAACGAGATAGTTGAGGAAAAGGTGGAGCCGATTTCTACAAGAAGGAGTAGATGGGCAGACAATCCTGAAGTACAAGATGACTATCCGCAGTTTGAGTTGGGACAGTTTATCTCGGTGGGCGAGGTTCAAGGCCGAATGAACTCGCCAAGCACGAAAAATTGTTAGTCGCTCGGAAGGGGCGGTGCTCTAGATAGGCGGTCTAGAGGCACTAAGGAATGCTAGGCTTAGCATATCGTCCGGTTGCTTGGGAGGAGCAAGGTTGTACGGCGTGACAAAGGGTGCTTGAGGTAAAGCACAAGATTGTATTCTATTCGCCTTTAAATGAGTGGGTTCGAAGCTCTCTGAACTAGTTCGAAGCTCATCATTGGATTGGGATTGAGAAAGTAATCTAGACAAGGTACAATCTCGGGATTTAAGGTGTAGTCTATTCGAAGCGCTAGAAGTAGATACACAAAGTTCAGTCGGCAAAGGAGGTACTTAAATTCTAGAGGTGTACAGTCTCAAGTGTTCGGCGAAACACTATGTTGATGGTCTAGAAGGCTTTCTGAGACATCAATGCTAGTTTATTGGCTCTCATGGGCGTTATGGAGAGGTCGAAGAAACAAGATAAGTAAGAGCACATGTTAGTGGAGTATTGTAGCAGTTCGTGCAAACATCGCGCAGTCGTGCAGTTCATGTACAATTTCCGTTTGTGCAGATGCTTATAGGGAAGAAATCCAAATAAGTAGTCACGGGTTCGAGATACATTGCCAGAATGAGAAGTGATATGTTCAAGTCATTCAAGGGTGTTTGTCCGTGTTCGTTGATGATCCAAGAATAGTTCGAAGCACGTTGAAGTTTGAGACAAGATCGACGGTCGTCATCTGGGTAATATGGTATTCGAATTTGGTGAACGTGGATTTGGTATTTCGGATATGGTGGTCAACGTTCTGGTGAAGGTTCTAGGAATCTAGAAATCATTGCACAAGTTGAGCCGGAAAAAGTCGTTTGCTTGACTAAGTAAACGTGGTTGTTCTTGAGTGAACAAAGATGGTGTCTTGACAAAGACAAAAGGCGGTGGCGGAGGTGGAGAGATATGTTCGGAAGCGAAGGATTCAACTCAAGGTGGAGTTGAGGTCGGTTCGTGGATATGAATTATGGTTCGGGGAGATTCAAAGTCAAGGTGGAGATTGTTGGGAATATGCCTTTGAATCAATGACTATTGGTTAAGGATATGTCCGTGACAAGTGGAGTAATTCTTGGGACTTGAATTAGAAAAAGGAAATCCTTTTGGTACAAGGATTAAGGTTTATTGGTTTAATTAGGTTTCTTATTGGTACAAGGATTTATTCAAGAATTAGGAAAGCCGTTTCCTAATGAGAATAGGATTACTTTGTCTATAAGAAATAGGATTCCAATTACATTGTACAAAAGGAATATGATTCCTTCTCTTTTTGGGTTTCTAGTATTTATGCCTATAAATACTAACCCCTCCCCTAACATTATTTTTGCCGGTCATCTTTGATAGATACAAGTAGAGATCTAAGATCTAGATTTAGGTTGACGGAATTCTTTGCCCAAATAATTCGTGCAACTAGATTAGTGAAGATCGTCTTTTGTAATTGCCATTGAATAGAAATATATTCTCCCTCCGCCCGTGGATGTAGCTAAGTTGGTGAACCACGTAAATTCTTGTGTTGTGTTTGATTATTTCGCTTGACATCGTTCTTTATGTTTATTATGCTCTAACAATTACCTTGATTAAATGTTTATACAAGTATATTAGAAAAATTATACTTATACTTGTGGGACGGTGAAATTAATTAATGTATCCCTAACTAAATGAGTATATTAGTATATTAGAAAATTATACTTATACTTTTGGGACGGTGAAATATTTAAATGAAATAAAAGAAAATTATTCTATTATTTGTGGGACGGTAAAATTAATTAAAGTATCCCTAAAGAAGTGTTCTGAGCATGTTAAAATGCACTCTTGAATGTTAGGGAGTGTTAGTAATTTATACTCCTACTTGTGGGACGGGTGAATTTGAGCTTGTTGAATGAATGGATGAAAATTTGGTTTTCTGGCTTGCTGGGGAAGTTCTTGGCCCAATTTGGTTTTGGGCGACCGCCCATGGGGATTGTGGGCGACCGCCCAGGATGGCAGGGTTTGAGACCCAAAATTTCTAGTTCTGGGCGACCGCCCAGGTGGGGAGTGGGCGACCTCCCAAGTCCCCTGTTTCACAAAAGTGGTTTAAACTCAAATGAAATGAAACTTTATCCCTCCTAAGGCATAGAGCCTTAGTATAAGATGTCCTAGTAAGTGTATATGTACCTTAGGGGCATCAGAACATGGTCTTGAACATGAATACTCATAGAATTAGAATAAGAACTTGAGCCTAAGAGTAAGAACTCTTCTATATGACTTGAAAGCGCTATGAACAAGCACTAATGTGTTATATGTGTCTTGAAACCAATGTTTGTGTACCTTAGGGGCACTAGAACAATGTCTTGAGCTTGAACATCCAAAATATAGGATTAAGAACTTGTAAGTATGAGATGTATAACTCATCTACTTAGCTTGAACTTGAAGTATAAGACAATTAAATCTTGTACATGACTTGAATATCCAAAGATTGGAATAATAACTTGAGTATAAGATAATTAATTCTTGTACATGTCCTGAACATCCAAACAATTGGATTGAGAACTTTAATATAAGATGATAAAATCTTGTACATGACTTGAAACCAATACGTGTGTATGGTAATGAACTTGAAAGTTATATGAACAAGCACTAATGTGTTAGAACTATCCTTGGTGTGTATGTGCAAATCTTGCACATAACTACTTGATAGAATGTGGCTTCTTGACTACTTGATATATGGTATGAATAACCAAAGAATTGGAATGTGGAACTAGATAGAGAATGAACAACTCTACTACATACTCGAATCTAATACGTGTGTATTGAAAGTGCTATGAACGAGCATTAATGTGCTAGTAATTGGTTTTAATCGTGCATATACTCAATGAAGTATATAAAGTATAAAGAAGATATCTTGTTCTTGAGTTGAGTTCCTAAAGAATGAGGAACTAGTTTAATATGAAGATAATTCATAAAACAATGATTATAGAACACAATATGTGTTAGAAAATGTATTCGATTATTAACGATACATATATGCGAGATATGATTTTGACTAGGTATAATACGACCTATTCGACTACGTGCTTAGAGTCTAAGATGTTGGGCTCTACTTGGAAGTAAGGGTATCGTGATAGACACATTAGTGTGTTAAAGGTTATATGAATATGTACGTGCAAATATTTCATATGACAATGTGATATAGTATGACTTACCCTACTACTTGGTTGGGGTCTGTTATTAATAGACTCTAATTTGGCTTGATTGTGTTACGTGGACACATTACGTGCCATTGTTATACCGATTTGTATTCGGAAATATTGAATACGTGTACTGGTATTTGGTGAGTACATGATTACATGCTTCATGAAGGACTGGTCCACTACTTTTGGATTAGTTCTACTCTCGTAGTTCAAGTAAATACCTATTTGTGCATTCTTGTATGAGTCCAGCTCGTTCTCCTTGCTTGTTCGGAGATATATAGGTTCACGCTTATCGCGAGTGCTGGGGCAAAGTGATAATCGGGTATCTATGTATCTGCGCTTGACCCCTTACTACAGGCCATAGTAAGGGCATAACTTCCTTTATTAGAGCAATACGCCTGATAAAAGTGAATGCTAAACTCGTGAACACCTCGTGAATCTTGTTCTTGTGAGTGATACTGGTTACCGGGTCCTCTTGTGTACTGCACAGCAGCAACTTGATTGATCGTGATTTGTCAACTGCAATAAGCAACGACAACAATGGTTTACTTGGGAGGAATAAGGTTGGAATATCCTTTGTAACGTGATAGTTTAGCCTTATGTGCTAGCGACTTGATGAGTTGGCTTAGCCTCTCATATACATGTTACTTGATGACATCTTGAGCATGATTACTTGATAATCTTCTTGATTTGCATGATTACATGATAACATGCTATGTACTTGTATCTAGTAACTTACTGAGATTTATCTCACCCCGTTCCTTGTTTATTTGTTCCCCCCCCCCCCCCAGGAAAGCAAGTGGTAATACGTTGTGAGGCTCGACTTAGCAGGGGCCTACTTGGAAGGTTGTTCTTGTTGGGGATTGTTATCCTTTCTAGTTTTGGTGAGGATGATTTTGTATCAGTTGTTTAGACTCAGTATCTTGGGTAGACTTGTATAGTACTTGTATATAACCATATTTGGTTTAAATTTCTTGGTATAGAACTCGTTGTGAGCTATCTTAGCTCATTCCTCTTGAGTATATATATGATGTCAGTTTGATATAAGCAGATGTCATTCCCGTTTTTCTGCTTCTTGTTAGTCACGCGCACCAGGTTCGAGGTTCTATTAGGGAATCCCGGGGCTTGGGGGCGTGTCAGTTGGTATCAGAGCTATGGTTTAGCTATAAGCCTGGATAGAGTCTATGGCCTAGGTTGGGTTAGTCTTGGGTGTGTTTTTGACGCCGAGTGCTTCGTTACTTGTTGTTATACCAGGCATAGGACTTGTGTTGATAGTGTTGATCTAGTGGGGATTAGATGGTTTGAGAATCGAGAGCGCGAGTCTTTAAAGACTTAGGCGTATCTATCTTGTGCAGTGGACATTGTTTCGTGCTATATATGCATGCTTTTCCTCTTTTCTTGATTAACGTGAAAGTGTATACTCTAGTAAGAGACTACGTGCTTGATATCGTTATTTATAAGAGCTTGATAGAAGTGTGCGTGATAACACCCTATACGTTATATGTTAACTTGGTCATGTTACCTATATGGGACATTGATGTGATACGTGTTATGGCTTGGCTTTTACGTGTTATGATTTGGCTTGCTATATGTTATGCCATTCTTGTTTGCCATAATAGATGGTGAATATTTCTATGCTAGTATGCTTGACTATTTATATAAGGATGATATAATTATGTATAATATTCATGTTCTGCATTGAAAGCTCAAAAATGATTATCAAGGTTGTGCTGAATATTTAGCATATGTGGTTGACGGAAGAGTGTCGACACCAAAAATTGAAGGATGTATCCATTCTTTGTGAGATCTCAGATATAATTTCTACTGAGTAGTACATGATACATGATGAGAACTTTGGGTTATCTTGAGTTGCTACAGTACAAATAGAGTGCTGATATCTAAATCAATGTTCATGACATCAGTTGAGTAAAAGTGTTGAAGATTCAACTTGAGGAATTTCTTGATAGAGGATTCACCCAGCTTAGTATATCTGCGTGGGGTATATCTGTATTGATTGGCATGAAGAGATATGGTACTTTGCGATTTCATATTGAATGCAAAGAATTCAACCAGGTGACTATAATGAACCAGTACTTGTTATCGTGTATGGATGGTTTATTTGACTGAATATGATGGTCTATTTAGTGTTTGTTTGATCAGTGGTACTATCATTAGTTGAAAGTCAATATGTGGATATGATATTCATGAATGCATAGTGATCTCAATCAGGTATGTGTTAATTGAATGTAACGTACTTGATATGTTCGAGAGATTGATCTTTGTGATAGAATAATTCTTCATGACTTGAAATGATTTGATCCTATATTGTATTAGCGCAGAACTAAGACTTGTTTCTGAAAACAAGCACTAGAGAAACAACCGAGGTACGCATGTTCTTGAGATTTTCTACGTTCATTAATGAATTTCGAAGGTAGCTCTATTATTCACTATTTGACACAGAAATCTACACTTTCCGATGGATTGATAAACGTGGAGCCAATTTTATTGAAATGATGGATGACCACAACTTCAGTTACATTGCCTAGTATGACTAATATGATGGTTATTTGGAGGATATGACCAGTGTTACTATTTTCTCATATATATGTCAAGATTCACCAATATAGTGGATATGATAAATTCATTATGCATAGTGAATCTCGAACAAGAGATAAAACGTGTGTTAATTGAAAATGGTAACGTACTTGTATATGCTTCGAGGAGATTGAATCTTTGTGAATAGAATAATTCTACTCATGACTTGAAACTGATTGTGATCCTACGGCTATTGTATTAGCGGATTCATTGAACATAAAGACTCGTGTTTCATGATATGAACAAGCACTAACGTGTTAGAACTATCCTTGGTGTGTATGTGCAAATCTTGCACATAACTACTGTTGGTAGTGGTGCCCTAGGCACGTTTAATAAACGTTGTAATTGTTATCATATCAATAAAGAGATGTTTTGATTATTATTGTTGTTCATGTTTACTTATAATAATCTCCGTCCCTAGCACTTGTTAAGCACTAGTATAAAGGCTAAATGATCATGGGATGATCATGTTAGATTTATGGGTACTTGTTTGGAACAAGGTACTGGACATGACCCACTCTATGAGATTTATGTCATGGTCTATGTCATACATATATCTCATATTAGTTATGTCATTTGAATCCTTAGACATGAAGTTATTATAGTCTTCCACTTGATGAACATTATGTTTGACATATTCAAACGCTACTTTTAACCGAGTAGTTATAAAGGGTATGATTGGCATAATCGGATCCACGTAGGGAAGAATAATAAGCTAAATGGATTTGTCCCTCCTCGGAGAGATGTCAAGCTTGGGCCTCTCGTAGGAATGATGTTGATGAAATGTTCGGCCGGACTCAAATGAATTGATTGGATCAATGTCATTTGGATTATCAACATATTCGGAATCGAGAAAGTATTGAACAAAACAAGTTGACTCTTTGACCATGACTTGTGTTCAATGATATCGTGGACAAAAGGATTATGACATATTCTAAAGGAATGCGAACTTGTATCTAAGTTATACTATTTGGGTAGGTATGACGGTTTGCTAGCACCTAATTATATCTTATGGTTTCATGTTTGAACCCATTGCCAACTTAGTATAATCCTAGAGGGTCACACACAATAGAACGAATCTTTAAAAGGACTACATTGGAATTTTGGAAATTCTGGACTTTCTGGGGAAGTGGGCGACCGCACATAATGTACTGGGCGGCCGCACACTTTGCTCAGTTTTGTACCAGTTTTGTTTCAGATAGTTGTGCGACCGCACAGAGGGTTCTGGGCGGCCGCACAGTACTGTCGGGTGGCAGATTCCTAATTTGATTAGGAAACGAATTTTGGATGGATTTTGACATAAGTTTCCTATTTGGAATAGGTCATACTTGTGTATAAAAGACCAAATTCGGCCAGCACTCTAAGCTAATGATTTTGTGAGTCTCAAAGAGTTTGAGAGAGGGTTTATTTTGTTCTAAGACATTCTTGGTTGAAGAACAAAATAATACACAAAATAAATTCCATATAGTTCTTTTGATTGTGGAAAAGTGTTTCACAATTTGGTCTAGCAACCAAGATCAAAGAAGCTCCTTTGATATTCGTTCGAAGTGTGGATACCGCTAGAGGGTGAAAATCATCATCTTCAAAGTTCGTGTTCAAGCTTTGTGATCGTGATCAAGTCTTCAAACTTCCACCAAAGACCAAGAGAATTTGATAGCCATCAAGGGTTAGTTTATTCCTATATTCATGTTATTGTATTTGATTTAATCGTATGAACGGATCCATGGCTTTGGGTTTCAAAATTTTAAATGCTAAATTACGCTACGCATGTTTGATCGAAACCCAACAACTACTTGATAGAATGTGGCTTCTTGACTACTTGATATATGGTATGAATAACCAAAGAATTGGAATGTGGAACTAGATAGAGAATGAACAACTCTACTACATACTCGAATCTAATACGTGTGTATTGAAAGTGCTATGAACGAGCATTAATGTGCTAGTAATTGGTTTTAATCGTGCATATACTCAATGAAGTATATAAAGTATAAAGAAGATATCTTGTTCTTGAGTTGAGTTCCTAAAGAATGAGGGACTAGTGTAATATGATGATAATTCATAAAACAATGATTATATAACACAATATGTGTTGGAAAATGTATTCGATTATTAACGATACATATATGCGAGATATGATTGAGACTAGGTATAATACGACCTATTCGACTACGTGCTTAGAGTCTAAGATGTTGGGCTCTACTTGGAAGTAAGGGTATCGTGATAGACACATTAGTGTGTTAAAGGTTATATGAATATGTACGTGCAAATATTTCATAAGACATTCTTGGTTGAAGAACAAAATAATACACAAAATAAATTCCATATAGTTCTTTTGATTGTGGAAAAGTGTTTCACAATTTGGTCTAGCAACCAAGATCAAAGAAGCTCCTTTGATATTCGTTCGAAGTGTGGATACCGCTAGAGGGTGGAAATCATCATCTTCAAAGTTCGTGTTCAAGCTTTGTGATCGTGATCAAGTCTTCAAACCTCCACCAAAGACCAAGAGAATTTGATAGCCATCAAGGGTTAGTTTATTCCTATATTCATGTTATTGTATTTGATTTAATCGTATGAACGGATCCATGGCTTTGGGTTTCAAAATTTTAAATGCTAAATTCCGCTGCGCATGTTTGATCGAAACCCAACAGTGGTATCAGAGCCCCGTTCGTGTTGATTATTTCAATACGTAGATCATGTTATGTGTATATAAATTGTTTATGTGCCTTGCATGATATGAATATTGTAATATGTGATATATATGTGTTAAGTGATTTTATGTGGTTTATTGTTTTACAACTTTAATCGCACGATTCAATCGCAATAAATAAATTATGGTGGATTTAGAATTGTTGGTTATTAATTTTTGATTGGATCAAAGTTTTAATAATCAGGGAAAAACAATTTTGAGACAAAATTTTCGAACTTAAAATTCTGCACATTCTGATTGAACCGGGCGACCGCACGGAATATACTGGGCGGCCGCACGGTTTTTGGGCGACCGCACAGGTATTTTAGGCGGCCGCACGCCAAGATCAGAATGTCTGATTTTGCTCAAAAATCAGAATTTGGAATTTTCGAGAGGTTCAACAAAACCAGTAACAGAACCAATCCAGACCTGCTGATCTGGAATGGGTTTTGGGTAGTTGGTTTGTGTGTGGATCTTGGGATTTGATTTTCCTATTTGTTTTAGTCTTGTGATTCTAAGATTGGTTCAAGGTTTGGATTGGTAATCTGCGTTCATCGAGATTGTGTTTCCCAAACTTGATCGCAATCAAAGTTTCAAAGATAAAACGAAGTTAGAATTATGAAGAGTTCATAATTGCTAAAATTGAGAAACAAAGTTCTTGATTCAATGATTGGAGATCCATGTGGAATTGTGAATGCAATTGGCCTACGTTCATCGAGACCATCTATTGCTTAGTTTCGGCCACATGGACTACTTTCTTGGTTTCTTGAATTAGTGCGGGATTGTGGTTGCCTAATGGCTTAGTTCGACCGCACTTCTTGTTGTCTTGATTTGGAGATAATGACCAAAGTTGAAATAGTCTCATCCTCATAATTATAGAGAAACTAATGACACATAAATACCATGCTTAAATTAATGGGGATTAATTTAGTGGCTAAACTTGATGTGTAACATGTTTATATTATGTGCTCATAAATGTGTTATATGCTATATGTGATGAACCTTCAAAGAAAGTTTTAAGTCTTTTATTGCCATGCCATGATTAAAACACATGTTAGTACATAAGTGAATCTAATGTAGATTCGCCCTAGCGAGATGCATTAAATTTATTTATGTATGAGCAAGATAGATAATGTGGGCACGCCCTAGCGGGACACATTAACTATGCGTTTAAAATGATTAGACTTAATTAGGCGTCAAAACAGTTTTGGGCCTAGGCAAAGATGAGGTTTAACATGCTTTTTGAAATTGGATTTCTTAAAGAATCTCATAAAAGGAACTAAGAGTCATATGAGATATGATTGACAAGAGTTGTCTACCTAATTAATTTGATTTTGTGTAATCTGCCTTAGCGGACTTGAAATTAAATTATAGTTGGATCTTAACCCATTTAAATTATATTATACATTGGATGTATATGAAGGTTATATAATTTAGTGGGAGTATTTTGTTTGAAAAATACATTGTTTGTTTCTTTAATGAAAAACTGGTACTTATTAAATTTTGGAAATTTTGCATATTTGTAGATAATGACTAATAACACTCAATCAATGTCGTTGCGATCGATCCTTGAGAAGGATAAGCTCGAAGAGAATGGTACTAACTTTATGGATTGGATCCGTAGCATAAGAATCGTTCTTAGGCAAGAAGATAAGTTGTACATTCTCGATGGGCCACTCCCTGCTGAACCACCGCCTACTGCCCCTAGGGTAGAAAGAGACAATTACAAGAAACATCGTAATGATTCTAGAGATGTAAGTTGTCTCATGCTTGCTGCTATGTGTTCAAAACTCCAACAAAGTTTGGAACATTTGGAAGCCTATGAGATAGGCGTGGAGTTGAGAACCATGTTTCAAGAGCAAGCTAGGCAAGAGAGGTACAAGACCATTGTTGCATTCACTACTTGTAAAATGAATGAAGGGCAACAAGTGAGTCCTTACTTTCTTAAAATGAAGTAAGGGTATCGTGATAGACACATTAGTGTGTTAAAGGTTATATGAATATGTACCTGCAAATATTTCATAAGACATTCTTGGTTGAAGAACAAAATAATACACAAAATAAATTCCATATAGTTCTTTTGATTGTGGAAAAGTGTTTCACAATTTGGTCTAGCAACCAAGATCAAAGAAGCTCCTTTGATATTCGTTCGAAGTGTGGATACCGCTAGAGGGTGGAAATCATCATCTTCAAAGTTCGTGTTCAAGCTTTGTGATCGTGATCAAGTCTTCAAACCTCCACCAAAGACCAAGAGAATTTGATAGCCATCAAGGGTTAGTTTATTCCTATATTCATGTTATTGTATTTGATTTAATCGTATGAACGGATCCATGGCTTTGGGTTTCAAAATTTTAAATGCTAAATTCCGCTGCGCATGTTTGATCGAAACCCAACAGTGGTATCAGAGCCCCGTTCGTGTTGATTATTTCAATACGTAGATCATGTTATGTGTATATAAATTGTTTATGTGCCTTGCATGATATGAATATTGTAATATGTGATATATATGTGTTAAGTGATTTTATGTGGTTTATTGTTTTACAACTTTAATCGCACGATTCAATCGCAAGAAATAAATTATGGTGGATTCAGAATTGTTGGTTATTAATTTTTGATTGGATCAAAGTTTTAATAATCATGGAAAAACAATTTTGAGACAAAATTTTCGAACTTAAAATTCTGCACATTCTGATTGAACCGGGCGACCGCACGGAATATACTGGGCGGCCGCACGGTTTTTGGGCGACCGCACAGGTATTTTAGGCAGCCGCACGCCAAGATCAGAATGTCTGATTTTGCTCAAAAATCAGAATTTGGAATTTTTGAGAGGTTCAACAAAACCAGTAACAGATGTCACGACCCGAAATCTAGGATCTATTTTATTAGTAATAAATAATTATTATTTATTTAATTGCTTATTTATTTATTTATTTAAATTATTATTTATTTAAATATTTATGTGTGCACTTTATGTGTCATAATAAATTATGTCTAGCATTTTAATTGGTCTTTTGTGCTAGTGTAGAGTTTTGGGGTCTTAATTGTTAGTAGGGAGTGTAAGTATTTGTGTATAGTGTAGAGGAGGGGCCTAAGTGTAAGTTTTTGGAAATAATTCCCCCTACACCCTCTCCTCTCCCTCATTCCCAACTCATCTCTCTTTCACTCCATCTCCCTCTCTCTTCCATTGCCAAAGAATGGGTAAGTTCTCTCTCACTTCTCTCTACATTTCCATCATCTTCCTCTCTTTATTTCTCATTTCTTAAAACATGAATCATGTTTAGATCGTCGATAGGATCGTAGGAAGCCAAGAAATTTCGAGTTCCGTCACCTTTCAGAAAATCCGGGTAAGTTGCTTTTCCCCCATTTTTATGCTAAAATGTTCATATCATGTTTATATTATGCTTGATGTGTTATATTTGAAGTTTGGTTGAGTTTGGAATTTATTTGGAATTTATTTTGAGTTTTGGTCAAAAATGGTGATTTTAGGAATGTTGGGTTTGAATCTTGATCTTGGTTGATAAATGGTATTATTTGAGTCCCCATTCTAGTTATAAGTTGTTTTGGGTTCATTTTTATGATTGGTGGAAGGTTGATTATGTTGGATTTTGATTGTTATATGAAATGGGTAAGAAAATTGGTAGAAACCCAGATTTTGGCCGGATTTCGCCCCTCCGGGCAAGGAGGCGCGCGCACCATGTTTTGGGACGCGCGTGCACCCTTTTCTGCTTCGAAATCGCAGCCTTCTGACCTTAGGAGGCGCGCGCATCACTTTTTTTGGAGGCGCGCGCATCCCCCCCTTTTTCCAGTTTGTCCGTTTTTCGTTCGATCTTCCAGAGGCCATAACTTTCTCATCCGGACTCCGTTTTAGGCGTGTAAACTATCGTTTCGAAGCTCTATTCGAGAACTACAAGATGGTATAGGTTTTTCAGTTAAGTTATAAGTTTTATACTTCGGGATTTTATTGGGTGTTTGGGCATCTTATGACGTGTTCGTGGTTGTTCCAATCGAATTAATTTTCGAGTAGGGATTGGTCTAGGTTTTAGGCGATGTTCCATAGTACCTAGAGGGTTGTTGTTGAACACTAAAATTTAGGGTTTTTCCGGTCGTAATCATGTTCTAATAAGGGTAACCTTTTGGATTCGTTTGGGGTGTTTAGAGTTGGTTCGTTATGGACGGAGGTAAAGCGTGAATTGGCGATTGGGTACTTACGGTTTGATTAACCTTAAGGTGTATTCATTTTGATTTCCTACTTTGGAATTCCAGGTGTAAGAGATGGTTGAGTTTATGGTCCTAGTATATCTTTATGAGTAAATGTTTAGGGTCATTTTGGTAATAGTCATTGTGCAATTTGTAAGCGACCGTTTGGGTTGTGCTCTTTATGAGTAACTTGTGGGTATCATATTTAGGACGTATTTGGTACGTGCCTTCTCTTGGAATCATTATGTTTTAGTGTCCAATGTTTTTGAACTCTTTTATGAGAAACTCCTTGTGCTATTGTTGTTAAACTCTTCTTGAGTAATCGTTTGCATATTTTATGGTGATTAATTGGTATGATTCCCTACTTTGGAATCAATGGTTGTTTATTGTGCTAGTATTTTATTACTTAGCCTTTACTTGAAAGTCCAGCTGGTATTTTGTGTGTGTTTGGGCGATGCGAAACATTATGATGGCACAGCCAAGTCCGTTATGATGTTGACCATTGTTTTGCCCCATTATTACCCTCCTCCAGATTGGCCTTGGATGTGAGAAGAGCTAGCTCCTTTGTGTGCATTTTAGCTACTTGGAGCATGACTTTGTGGCATGTCCCCCGTCCCTTGTGACACTTCTTGGGTTATTGGTTCCGGTACCGGGGTTTTCTCTTCGGCTTTCATGCTATTATGAAGATGATGATTGGTTGATTATTGAAGCTGCGCAGCGATCCTTTATTTGGATGTACCAGTTTGGAAAACCTTGGCTATGTATCCACTTATGAGTGTTTATTTCAGCTTTATGTGTTGCTTGATGAGCTGGTCGTTATTTCCAACCGGTATGGGACGGTTGGCGATAGGGAGCCTCTCATTTGTTGTTATATGTTTATTTATATGATTGTTTATTGGATGTTACCGTTCGTCAGCATGTCACTTATTATTCCGCTGCTATCTGTCTTTTGTTAATTGCTATTGGTCATTGCATATTAGCATGTCATGTAGTTGCATTAGTAACTTACTGAGATTTTATCTCACCCCGTTTATTTCCATCTTTGTTTTTCCTTAACCCCCCCAGGAGGAAAAGGATTAGGATTCGCGGATCGAGGAGGACGTCGAGAGGTTTGAGATTTTGGGGCAGGTTGTTATGGATCGGTTTACATTATTTAAATGTATAACCTTTTGGGGATAGTTTTACCATTATTGACGTCATTAAGAATTGTATATTTTATTCTTTTGGGTATAAGCTGTGGAGCTTATGTTGGATGTACTTTGTTGATTTAAACTTGGATTTGTAAAACCTTGTGTTATAATCTTTTGGTTCAAAATGGAATTTTTAACTTCTATATTTTAGAGTTTTGGGTTTTAAGTCGACGTCCAGATCGCGGTCTCGGGCCCGCGGGGTTCGGGGTCGCGACAGTTGGTATCAGAGCCATGGTTTGGCCCTAAGTATAAGTCTAGGTGGATTAGTATGACCTAGGTGGGTAGTTGTGTTCGGAGTGAGTAACGATGAGTATTTTATGCAGGTATTTGTTTGTGATGGCTAGAAGAAGAATTGGTGAAGCTTCTAGTGGGACTCAGAATCTTAATGGTCTAAGGGAAGAAAACCGTGCAGTGTTTCAGGACAGGTTTGAAGTGGCCGTGAAAGCAATTCGTGACCAAGGGCCGAGAGAGGAACATGTAGCACCTCCGCGATATGGGTTGGAGCAGTTCTTGAAGTTGAAACCAAGTGAGTACGACGGTGAGCCTGATGTGAAGAAGGCCGAGCTATGGATAGAATCCATGGAGAAAATCTACGAGGTCTTTGGTTGCACTGATGAGGATAGGGTTCTGTTTTCAGCTTATAAGCTCGTGGGGACTGCGGAACATTGGTGGAAGGCACTGAAGACCAGTTGGGATGCGACTCTTATACCATATCCTTGGGAGTGGTTCGTGAGGAAATTCAAGGATCATTTTATCTCTCTCTAGTGAATCAAAACCGGAAAGAGATCGAGTTCCTCAGCTTGGAGCAGGGCATGATGTCAGTAGCTTAGTACTCAGCTAAGTTCACAGAATTAGCCCGGTATTGTGACTATCTTGTGCGGACCGAGGAGCAGAAAGCTATGAGATTCATCCGGGGTTTGAAGACTTCTATTCGGACTCAACTTTTAGCCCAAAGAATTCAACCTTTTCAGGATGCGGTGGATCGAGCCTACTTGATTGAGCAGGATATTGGGGAACACAAAAGGAAGACTGAGATGGTTAACCCGCGTAAGCAAGGAGGGCAGAGTAAGTCACAACAGCAACATTCGGATAACAGAGGTAGTTTTGGAGTGCAAACTCGATTCAGAAGGCAACTTCAAGGGCAGCCAACAGTAGGAAATCGAGGTTCTAATAAAGGGACACGAATTGGGAAAGTCTGCAGCTACTGTCAGAGGAAAGGACACTCAGAAGACAAGTGTTTGAAGAAGCAAGGAAAATGTGTGAAGTGTGGTCAGTTGGGACACTTCGTTAAAGATTGTCCGAGGTTTAGAGTTCAGTCATCGGGGACAGGAACTGGAATATCACAGGGTCAGAAGAGGGATGCTTCGGGGAAGCCCAAGATTTCGGGTTGAGTATTTGCAATCAATCAGCACTCAGCAGGTGACTCATCAGTTCAGGAGGTATTATTTTGCGTCGAGAGAGCGAGCGCGTGCATTTTAAGATCATCGCATTCTTATGTTGCTGTGCATTTAGTTGCATTTATTTCTTTTGAGTCTTTGACTTATGTGTTGTCAGTGTCTACTCCTAGGGAGGAGTGTAGGATGTCTGATGGAGTCTTATGTGCTCATGTTGTGCTTAAAGGTAGATATAACTTACCTGCTAAATTGGTCATATTGCTATTATAAGATTTTTGATGTCATTTTGAGAAGGGAAATGTCATGCTTTAGTCGATGGTTGTAGGGAAATTGTTACATCCTCTATTCCCTTTTGCCTAAAATTGTTTTGAGACCGTTCCTTTGTGTAGAGTTAAGCAAATCTTTTCTTGTTTGGAATCTGACTATTTTGCTTCGATGGGTGGCAATGGATGTCTATACCAATTGTTGGGTGTATTTATCGTTTGTAAAAATTTCTATTTTTATTTCTGAGTAGTACCTAGTAATTGGGGAGAACTTTGGGTTAAATTGAGTTGTTATAGTACAAGGTTATAGTGCTAATATTTAGATCAATGTCCTTATGGCATCGGTTGGGTTATAAGAGTTGAGGATTCAAATTGAGGATTTCTGGATAGGAGATTTTGTTTACTTGTAGTGCATCTACGTGAGCGCATCGGAATTGGATAGTATGAGGAAAAGCATGATGTGTTAGGGGATATGAGTATATTATGGAAGTTATAATCATCGATAGTGGTGAGCGCGTATGTTTGAAAGGACTAAGTACATTTTGGGAGAGTAATAATTTCTCGATCTATGTTAAAGGCATTTCGAAATTTTGGGTAGATAGTGGTTCTATGGTTCTAAATCCCTTCTTGGTGGCGTTTCCCGAATTGGGTCGAGGGTATGTGAAGGAAGTTGATTATCAATACTTGGGCATAATTAGGGATATCATGAATTGGTATTGGGTCAGTTGGAACGTTGCTAGCTAATTGGTTTATTATGGCGGTAGCACTATTGAACCTAAGTATCATTAGGTTAATAAATGTATGCGTGAAAGACTAACTTGGGTTAGTTATTGAGGATTTGAGATTTGTAGATTTCCTTGGGTATATGGGCACAGATTATTAACTAAAAAGGGAGTTAGAGGAAATACCGTGAAGATAAAATTTAGATCATTTTCGGACTACTGAGTATTCGTAATTATTTAGACTTTCAAGGATTGGAGTGTTATGACGATGATGTTATGGCGTAGATTTAAGTGCACATTTTGCATTAAATTTTTGGGTTTATATTGCACCTCTAGTTTAAGGTGCCACCTAGAGCGAGAGCACTATAATGGGAATCCTTAGAGATATAGCCTTTGGTGAATATTATGGGGATGTAAAATTTCTTTAGCTTTTCATATTTTAAAAGCTAATTAAGCTCGAGATGGTAATGTTCGGAAATTCTGGGGAATAATACTAAGTATGCGATTTACAAATGGAAGTACCTTTGCGGTGTAGTTAAGGTTATGAATAAGGCGAGTTTGAGATACCTCGAGAATTATGTGTGGAAATAATTTGAATTCTTCGATTTTGAGTACGGATTTTGATTAGTAATGCAGTTAATGGTGGAATGATTCGGTTCGAGAGGTGGTGTTATCGTAAGCATTATTTAAGGTTTCCTTGTGGTGGTTTAGAATGGATGATCGAGGAATTCGAGAAATGGCGGAACTATCGTATCCGTAGCTAATTGGTCTTTCGGGTAAGTCTCGTTAAAATTCGGGTCGAATTTTCTTTAAGGGGGAGTGAATGTCACGACCCGAAATCTAGGCTCTATTTTATTAGTAATAAATAATTATTATTTATTTAATTGCTTATTTATTTATTTATTTAAATTATTATTTATTTAAATATTTATGTGTGCACTTTATGTGTCATAATAAATTATGTCTAGCATTTTAATTGGTCTTTTGTGCTAGTGTAGAGTTTTGGGGTCTTAATTGTTAGTAGGGAGTGTAAGTATTTGTGTATAGTGTAGAGGAGGGGCCTAAGTGTAAGTTTTTAGAAATAATTCCCCCTACACCCTCTCCTCTCCCTCATTCCCAACTCATCTCTCTTTCACTCCATCTCCCTCTCTCTTCCATTGCCAAAGAATGGGTAAGTTCTGTCTCACTTCTCTCTACATTTCCATCATCTTCCTCTCTTTATTTCTCATTTCTTAAAACATGAATCATGTTTAGATCGTCGATAGGATCGTAGGAAGCCAAGAAATTTCGAGTTCCGTCACCTTTGAGAAAATCCGGGTAAGTTGCTTTTCCCCCATTTTTATGCTAAAATGTTCATATCATGTTTATATTATGCTTGATGTGTTATATTTGAAGTTTGGTTGAGTTTGTAATTTATTTGGAATTTATTTTGAGTTTTGGTCAAAAATGGTGATTTTAGGAATGTTGGGTTTGAATCTTGATCTTGGTTGATAAATGGTATTATTTGAGTCCCCATTCTAGTTATAAGTTGTTTTGGGTTCATTTTTATGATTGGTGGAAGGTTGATTATGTTGGATTTTGATTGTTATATGAAATGGGTAAGAAAATTGGTAGAAACCCAGATTTTGGCCGTATTTCGCCCCTCCGGGCAAGGAGGCGCGCGCACCCTTTTCTGCTTCGAAATCGCAGCCTTCTGACCTTAGGAGGCGCGCGCATCACTTTTTTTGGAGGCGCGCGCATCCCCCCCTTTTTCCAGTTTGTCCGTTTTTCGTTCGATCTTCCGGAGGCCATAACTTTCTCATCCGGACTCCGTTTTAGGCGTGTAAACTATCGTTTCGAAGCTCTATTCGAGAAATACAAGATGGTATAGGTTTTTAAGTTAAGTTATAAGTTTTATACTTCGGGATTTTATTGGGTGTTTGGGCATCTTATGACGTGTTCGTGGTTGTTCCAATCGAATTAATTTTCGAGTAGGGATTGGTTTAGGTTTTAGGCGATGTTACATAGTACCTAGAGGGTTGTTGTTGAACAATTAAATTTAGGGTTTAGTCCGGTCGTAATCATGTTCTATTAAGGGTAACCTTTTGAATTCGTTTGGGGTGTTTAGAGTTGGTTCGTTATGGACGGAGGTAAAGCGTGAATTGGCGATTGGGTACTTACGGTTTGATTAACCTTAAGGTGTATTCATTTTGATTTCCTACTTTGGAATTCCAGGTGTAAGAGATGGTTGAGTTCATGGTCCTAGTATATCTTTATGAGTAAATGTTTAGGGTCATTTTGGTAATAGTCATTGTGCAATTTGTAAGCGACCGTTTGGGTTGTGCTCTTTATGAGTAACTTGTGGGTATCATATTTAGGACGTATTTGGTACGTGCCTTCTCTTGGAATCATTATGTTTTAGTGTCCAATGTTTTTGAACTCTTTTATGAGAAACTCCTTGTGCTATTGTTGTTGAACTCTTCTTGAGTAATCGTTTGCATCTTTTATGGTGATTAATTGGTATGATTCCCTACTTTGGAATCAATGGTTGTTTATTGTGCTAGTATTTTATTACTTAGCCTTTACTTGAAAGTCCAGCTGGTATTTTGTGTGTGTTTGGGCGATGCGAAACATTATGATGGCACAGCCAAGTCCGTTATGATGTTGACCATTGTTTTGCCCCATTATTACCCTCCTCCAGATTGGCCTTGGATGTGAGAAGAGCTAGCTCCTTTGTGTGCATTTTAGCTACTTGGAGCATGACTTTGTGGCATGTCCCCCATCCCTTGTGACACTTCTTGGGTTATTGGTTCCGGTACCGGGGTTTTCTCTTCGGCTTTCATGCTATTATGAAGATGATGATTGGTTGATTATTGAAGCTGCGCAGCGATCCTTTATTTGGATGTACCAGTTTGGAAAACCTTGGCTATGTATCCACTTATGAGTGTTTATTTCAGCTTTATGTGTTGCTTGATGAGCTGGTCGTTATTTCCAACCGGTATGGGACGGTTGGCGATAGGGAGCCTCTCATTTGTTGTTATATGTTTATTTATATGATTGTTTATTGGATGTTACCGTTCGTCAGCATGTCACTTATTATTCCGCTGCTATCTGTCTTATGTTAATTGCTATTGGTCATTGCATATTAGCATGTCATGTAGTTGCATTAGTAACTTACTGAGATTTTATCTCACCCCGTTTATTTCCATCTTTGTTTTTCCTTAACCCCCCCCAGGAGGAAAAGGATTAGGATTCGCGGATCGAGGAGGACGTCGAGAGGTTTGAGATTTTGGGGCAGGTTGTTATGGATCGGTTTACATTATTTAAATGTATAACCTTTTGGGGATAGTTTTACCATTATTGACGTCATTAAGAATTGTATATTTTATTCTTTTGGGTATAAGCTGTGGAGCTTATGTTGGATGTACTTTGTTGATTTAAACTTGGATTTGTAAAACCTTGTGTTATAATCTTTTGGTTCAAAATGGAATTTTTAACTTCTATATTTTAGAGTTTTGGGTTTTAAGTCGACGTCCAGATCGCGGTCTCGGGCCCGCGGGGTTCGGGGTCGCGACAACAGAACCAATCCAGACCTGCTGATCTGGAATGGGTTTTAGGTAGCTGGTTTGTATGTGGATCTTGGGATTTGATTTTCCTATTTGTTTTAGTCTTGTGATTCTAAGATTGGTTCAAGGTTTGGATGGCTAATCTGCGTTCATCGAGATTGTGTTTCCCAAACTTGATCGCAATCAAAGTTTCAAAGATAAAACGAAGTTAGAATTATGAAGAGTTCATAATTGCTAAAATTGAGAAACAAAGTTCTTGATTCAATGATTGGAGATCCATGTGGAATTGTGAATGCAATTGGCCTACGTTCATCGAGACCATCTATTGCTTAGTTTCGGCCACATGGACTACTTTCTTGGTTTCTTGAATTAGTGCGGGATTGTGGTTGCCTAATGGCTTAGTTCGACCGCACTTCTTGTTGTCTTGATTTGGATATAATGACCAAAGTTGAAATAGTCTCATCCTCATAATTATAGAGAAACTAATGACACATAAATACCATGCTTAAATTAATGGGGATTAATTTAGTGGCTAAACTTGATGTGTAACATGTTTATATTATGTGCTCATAAATGTGTTATATGCTATATGTGATGAACATTCAAAGAAAGTTTTAAGTCTTTTATTGCCATGCCATGATTAAAACACATGTTAGTACATAAGTGACTCTAATGTAGATTCGCCCTAGCGAGATGCATTAAATTTATTTATGTATGAGCAAGATAGATAATGTGGGCACGCCCTAGCGGGACACATTAACTATGCGTTTAAAATGATTAGACTTAATTGGGCATCAAAACAGTTTTGGGCCTAGGCAAAGATGAGGTTTAACATGCTTTTTGAAATTGGATTTCTTAAAGAATTTCATAAAAGGAACTAAGAGTCATATGAGATATGATTGACAAGAGTTGTCTACCTAATTAATTTGATTTTGTGTAATCTGCCTTAGCGGACTTGAAATTAAATTAAAGTTGGATCTTAACCCATTTAAATTATATTATACATTGGATGTATATGAAGGTTATATAATTTAGTGGGAGTATTTTGTTTGAAAAATACATTGTTTGTTTCTTTAATGAAAAACTGGTACTTATTAAATTTTGGAAATTTTGCATATTTGTAGATAATGACTAATAACACTCAATCAATGTCGTTGCGATCGATCCTTGAGAAGGATAAGCTCGAAGAGAATGGTACTAACTTTATGGATTGGATCCGTAGCATAAGAATCGTTCTTAGGCAAGAAGATAAGTTGTACATTCTCGATGGGCCACTCCCTGCTGAACCACCGCCTACTGCCCCTAGGGTAGAAAGAGACAATTACAAGAAACATCGTAATGATTCTAGAGATGTAAGTTGTCTCATGCTTGCTGCTATGTGTTCAAAACTCCAACAAAGTTTGGAACATTTGGAAGCCTATGAGATAGGCGTGGAGTTGAGAACCATGTTTCAAGAGCAAGCTAGGCAAGAGAGGTACAAGACCATTGTTGCATTCACTACTTGTAAAATGAATGAAGGGCAACAAGTGAGTCCTTACTTTCTTAAAATGAAAGGTTATGTAGAGCACCTTAAGAGAGGGTTTATTTTGTTCTAAGATATTCTTGGTTGAAGAACAAAATAATACACAAAATAAATTCCATATAGTTCTTTTGATTGTGGAAAAGTGTTTCACAATTTGGTCTAGCAACCAAGATCAAAGAAGCTCCTTTGATATTCGTTCGAAGTGTGGATACCGCTAGAGGGTGAAAATCATCACCTTCAAAGTTCGTGTTCAAGCTTTGTGATCGTGATCAAGTCTTCAAACTTCCACCAAAGACCAAGAGAATTTGATAGCCATCAAGGGTTAGTTTATTCCTATATTCATGTTATTGTATTTGATTTAATCGTATGAACGGATCCATGGCTTTGGGTTTCAAAATTTTAAATGCTAAATTACGCTACGCATGTTTGATCGAAACCCACCAACTACTTGATAGAATGTGGCTTCTTGACTACTTGATATATGGTATGAATAACCAAAGAATTGGAATGTGGAACTAGATAGAGAATGAACAACTCTACTACATACTCGAATCTAATACGTGTGTATTGAAAGTGCTATGAACGAGCATTAATGTGCTAGTAATTGGTTTTAATCGTGCATATACTCAATGAAGTATATAAAGTATAAATAAGATATCTTGTTCTTGAGTTGAGTTCCTAAAGAATGAGGGACTAGTGTAATATGAAGATAATTCATAAAACAATGATTATATAACACAATATGTGTTGGAAAATGTATTCGATTATTAACGATACATATATGCGAGATATGATTGAGACTAGGTATAATACGACCTATTCGACTACGTGCTTAGAGTCTAAGATGTTGGGCTCTACTTGGAAGTAAGGGTATCGTGATAGACACATTAGTGTGTTAAAGGTTATATGAATATGTACGTGCAAATATTTCATATGACAAAGTGATATAGTATGACTTACCCTACTACTTGGTTGGGGTCTGTTATTAATAGACTCTAATTTGGCTTGATTGTGTTACGTGGACACATTACGTGCCATTGTTATACCGATTTGTATTCGCAAATATTGCATACGTGTACTGGTATTTGGTGAGCACATGATTACATGGTTCATGAAGGACTGGTCCACTACTTTTGGATTAGTTCTACTCTCGTAGTTCAAGTAAATACCTACTTGTGCATTCTTGTATGAGTCCAGCTGGTTCTCCTTGCTTGTTCGGAGATATATAGGTTCACGCTTATCGCGAGTGCTAGGGCTAAGTGATAATCGGGTATCTATGTATCTGCGCTTGACCCCTTACTACAGGCCATAGTAAGGGCATAACTTCCTTTATTAGAGCAATACGTCTGATAAAAGTGAATGCTAAACTCGTGAATCTTGTTCTTGTGAGTGATACTGGTTACCGGGTCCTCTTGTGTACTGCACAGCAGCAACTTGATTGATCATGATTTGTCAACTGCAATAAGCAACGACAACAATGGTTTACTTGGGAGGAATAAGATTGGAATATCCTTTGTAACGTGATAGTTTAGCCTTATGTGCTAGCGACTTGATGAGTTGGCTTAGCCTCTCATATACTTGTTACTTGATGACATCTTGAGCATGATTACTTGATAATCTTCTTGATTTGCATGATTACATGATAACATGCTATGTACTTGTATCTAGTAACTTACTGAGATTTATCTCACCCCGTTCCTTGTTTATTTGTTCCCCCCTCCCCAAGGAAAGCAAGTGGTAATACGCTGTGAGGCTTGACTTAGCAGGGGCCTACTTGGAAGGTTGTTCTTGTTGGGGATTGTTATCCTTTCCAGTTTTGGTGAGGATGATTTTGTATCAGTTGTTTAGACTCAGTATCTTGGGTAGACTTGTATAGTACTTGTATATAACCACATTTGGTTTAAATTTCTTGGTATAGAACTCGTTGTGAGCTATCTTAGCTCGTTCCTCTTGAGTATATATATGATGTCAGTTTGATATAAGCAGGTGTCATTCCCGTTTTTACGCTTCTTGTTAGTCACGCGCACCAGGTTCGAGGTTCTATTAGGGAATCCCGGGGCTTGGGGGCGTGTCAATCCCAACGCGGAAATAATCACCATCTGGATTGTCAATGCGTAATAATAGCCGAACAAAATTATTTCAGAAACTGCTAAAACATTTGGCCCACTTTTTAAGCCCAACTAATCATGTTAACAAAGATTGGGCTCCAATTGACCCCTAAAGTTTGGTCCACACCCTTAGAGCTCAACATCATCTCCTTTCCATTAGCCTCTATGCTTGCTTCTGCATCAAGAACTAGTGAAATGGCCAAATCCACGAACCCTAATTATTAATCTAAAATTAGAACAAGGAAAATTATGAATAGAATAAACAAGAGAATAAGAAAATTACCTCAATTGAAATAGATTAGGTTCAAGCTCACAATCCAAAGTAATGGAGTTTTAGATCTCCATGGAAGGGTTACAAGCTCCAAGAAAAACAAAGAACGTAATAATCCAAAGTGAAAGAACGATCATAATCTAATGTTGAAAAGTATTTTAAATACCCTAGTCTAATACTAAGTCAAAAAAGGAAAAACAATAAAGAAAATAGAATAAAACTAGTAAATCCCGTTTGCCCTGGAAAAGCTGGAATTCCATCTGAGCACAACCTGTGCCTAGAAGCACGACTTGTGCCAGACTAAAAATCTGGTTCTTCAATTTTTCTTCGCTTCCAATGTTGACTTGCTCCCAAGAATTGCTTCGTTTACTTTGACTTTGCCTCGACTTTGACTATTCTTGATCCTTGGGATGTGACTTTGAAACTTACCAAATATTACATCCGGAAAAATAATTAAAAAGACTATTTTACCCCTGAATTACAATAAATCATAAAATTGTAATAAATACCCCAAATACATTAAGACTAGTCTAAGTACATCAAAATGAATAATAAATCATACGGAAATATAGGAAATAAATGATACAAAATCCACCACATCAAATTCCCCCACGCTTAGACCATTACTCATTCCTGAGTAATATCCTAACCCCACTCTAAACTCCGGTCTAAATAGCGTAGCATGGGAGGAAATGACCCCTAGTCTCCTCTAACCTCCTCCGTCAAATAGGCAACTACAAAGCTCGGAGTATAAGAAACTCTGTCCCCATATAACACCAAGAACAAATTAATATCATGACTTTAGCGCGATACAAACTCCATATAATGCAACAAAACCGTATCCGGACTAAGGCCCATCATATATGGCTCTTCTTTGGGAATTATATGGGGGTAACTGGTATGGGGACGGATATTAGGCATATTCTATATGCTTGGTGGTACGGCTCTACTAAGGCAGATTCTGACTTGAGTATTTGGCTCCGGTCGCTTTTGCCTCCTTTTATTAGCTGGGAGTTGTGGAAGGCTAGAAACAAAGCTCGCTTTGAAGGACTTAAAGTTACCCCGATTGAGGTAATTAATTCTATTACTTATGGTATAGCTTCTATTATTAAAGCATTTAAATTGGAGTTCAGTGGATCACACTTAGACATGCGGTTTGCCTCTTTATTTAGAGTCAAGGTTTCTTCCCCTCATACGAAGATTCCTAAGATTGTTTTTTGGAAAGCCCCTATTAATGAAGAGTTTAAGCTTAATACGTATGGAGCTTCTAAGGGTAATCCGGGTTTAGCTTCGGGTGGCGGAATTTTTAGAGATCCGAATGGGGATTTCCTATACGCTTTCTCTCGGTTCTATGGTGTTAACACTAACATGTGGGCTGAAACTCATGCACTCCTTGATGCTTTACTGTTAGATTTTGATTTTGGTATTAATTCCCTTTGGGTAGAGCTTGATTCTGAAGTTTTGGTTAAGATTCGGTTAAGAGAATATCATATTCCTTGGTGGATTTATTACCTTATTCGCAGAATTATGGAGCTTATCTCTACTATGCAGATCCGGATCACACATGTGTATAGAGAAGGTAACAAAGTAGCGGATGGGCTGGCTAATCTCGGTTGTTCTCAACTACATGATGCATATTTTAATTCTTTTATTGATCTTCCTAATATTTGTAAGGGGGCGTTCAAGCTTGATAAAGCTCAAGTGCCTTCTCTTAGACTTTAATGTTTTTGCTTTTAGATGGCTAGATTCTTATATTTCTTATTCTCTTTGTATTGTAGACACCCCTCCCTTAATTGTAAAGGATCTTATAATTTGTGTAAGACCTTCCCCTTAGGCTGTTTTTGGTGGTTGAGGTTGTTATGTCCCCCACCATGTTTGTAATTTTTTTTTATCATTCGAATAAAATCTAGGGAGGTACGGTCTTGTTTTCGCAAATAATAATAATAATAAAAAAAATATCCTATGTTTCCCCCACGCTAGTCTCACACGACAAGTTTCCCTCGAAAAAATAAAGTTTATGTTCGGGAAGTGGTCCCAAACCAAACTTACCTCGTGAAAAGCACCAACACCCCCTTATCACTCCAAGAACAATAACGAGGGTTTCTAACCTATCTCCTCTAACCGAACCTCCAACATCAAAGTGTCCTACCCGAGACTCCAAACCCCCCTTCTAACACCAACACCGGTGAATGTATAATAAAACATCTCAAAACCTCACCTTTTACCTAAGCGCCCTTTAGGGTTTTCACTTAGCCTCTTTTATTTATTTTTTTAAGAAAAAGAAAAATACGTACTATACACAATACAAACCCTCCCACACGCTTAAACTACACAATGTCCTCAATGTGTGTGCTGTTGGTAGTGGTGCCCTAGGCACTTTTAATAAACGTTGTAATTGTTATCATTTATTTCATATTAAAAAAGAAATGTTTTGATTATTATTGTTGTTCATGTTTACTTATAATAATCTTCGTCCCTAGTACTTGATAAGCACTAGTATAAAGACTAAATGATCATGGGATGATCATGTTAGATTTATGGGTACTTTTTTGGAACAAGGTACCGGACATGACCCGCCGTATGAGATTTATTTCATGGTCTATGTCGTACATATATCTCATATTAGTTATGTCATTCGAATCCTTAGACATGAAGTTATTATAGTTTTCCACTTGATGAACATTATGTTTGACATATTCAAACGCTACCTTTAACCGGGTAGTTATAAAGGGTATGATTGACATAATCGGATTCACGTAGGGAAGAGTAATAAGCAAAATGGATTTGTCCCTTTTCGGAGAGATGTCAAGCTTGGGCCTCTCGTAGGAATGATGTTGATGAAAATGTTTGGCCGGACTCAAATGAATTGATTGGATCAATGTCATTTGGATTATTAACATATTCGGAATCGAGAAAATATTGAACAAAACAAGTTGACCGTTTGACCATGACTTGTGTTCAATGACATCATAGAAGGGATTGTGACATGTTCTAAATGGAATGCGAACTTGTATCTAGTTACACTATTTGGGTAGGTATGACGGTTTGTTAGAACATAATCATATCTTATGGGATCATGTTTGGACCCATTGCCAACTTAATGTAATCCTAGAGGGTCACACACGAATAGAACGAATCCTAAAGGACTAAATTGGAATTATGGAAAAATCCTATTTTCTGGTCTGGCGCGACCATGCTGTTTAAAAGGCATGACCGTGCTGAATTGTTCAGCACGACCGTGCCGCTCATAACGCACGACGGTGCAAATAGTCGGGAAAAGGGTGATTGGCTCGAACCAATCAGCACAACCGTGCTGGTTATTGAGCACGACCGTGCCAATTACTGAGCACGACCGTGCCAATATTCGAGGAAAGGTTGGCAGGTTCGATCCCATTGGCACGACTGTGCCAAATAAAGGGACACGACCGTGCCAGATTTCCTGAGTGAATATGGAATTGCCTTAATTAAGGTGACGGGATTTGGGAATCCTAGGTCATTAAGGGTTAATGACTAGGACCTATAAAAGGATCTTTTCACCAGCCATTAAGCAATTGATTCCTAGTTCATTGAGAGAACAATATTCTTGATTAGATCAAGAAATTCATAATTCCATATAGTCAAAATAATTGTGAAAGTGTGTTTCATAATTTTGGTCTAGCAACCAAGATCAAGAAGTTCCTTGATATTCTTTCGTGGTGTGGATACCGCTAGAGGGTGAAGCTTATCATCTTCAAAGTTCGTGTTCTTGCTTTCGTGATCAAGCTTCAAGTCTCCACCAAGATCAAAGGTTAAAACTCAAAGTCATCAAGGGTTAGTATTCTAGTATTCATATTGCAAGTATTTGATATAATCATATGAATGGATCTATGGGCTTTGGGTTTCATAAAATTTTAAATGCTTAATTCCGCTGCGCATGTTACTACGAAACCCAACAGTGGTATCAGAGCCCCGTTCATGTTGATTATTTCAATACTAAGATCATGTTGTGTGTATATAAATTGTTTATGTGTCTAGCATGATATGAATATTGGATTATGATGTTTATTTGTTATATGATTTTATGTGGTTTATTGTTTTATAAACTTTTATCGCACTATTCAATCGCAATAAAAATTATGGTGGATTTAAAATTGTTTGGATTATCAATTTTTGATTGGATCAAAGTTTTGATATTCAAGGGATTCAAGAATAAATTGTTTATTCAAGGTTTTGATGATCATAGTGATTGGATCACCAAGAACACCAAATCCTAATTGAATCGGGAAAACAATTTTGAGATAAATTTTGAAACTTTAAAAATTTTGTTTTTCGCAAGGGGTCCGACCGGACCCATGCCTTGACCCGGCCGGACCTAGGGTTTGGCGCGGGGGTTAGGATTAGGTTTTAGGTGTGGATCTTGGGTTTAATTATCCTATTTGTTTTAGTCTTTTGATTCTAAGATTGGTTCAAGGTTTGGATGGCTAATCTACGTTCATCGAGATTGTGTTTCCCAAACTTGATCGCAATCAAAGTTTCAAAGATAAAACGAAATTAGAATTATGAAGAGTTCATAATTGCTAAAATTGAGAAACAAAGTTCTTGATTCAAAGATTGGAGATCCATGTGGAATTGTGGATGCAATTGGCCTACATTCATCGAGACCATCTATTGCTTAGTTTCGGCCACATGGACTACTTTCTTGGTTTCTTGAATTAGTGCGGAATTGTGGTTGCCATATGGCTTAGTTCGGCCGCACTTCTTGTTCTCTTGATTTGGAGATGAAAACCAAAGTTCAAAGAGTCTCATCCTCATAATTATAGAGAAACTAATGACACATAAATATTATGCTTAAATTAATGACTATTAATTTAGTGGCTAAACTTGATGCGTAACATGTTTATATTATGTGCTCATAAATGTGTTGTATGCTATATGTGATAAACCTTCAAGAAAGTTTTAAGTATTTTATTGTCATGCCATGATTAAAACACTTGTTAGTACATGGGTGATTTTTTGGTGTAAATTCGCCCTAGCGAGGTGCATTAATTTTACTTATGTATGAGCAAGATAGATAATGTGGGCACGCCCTAGCGAGGCACATTAACTATACGTTTAAAATGGTTATACTTAATTAGGCGTCAAAACAGTTTTGAGCATATGCAAAGATGAGATTTAACATGCTTTTTGAAATTGGATTTCTTAAAGAATCTCAGAAAAAGGATCTAAGAATCATATGGGATATGATTGACATGATTGTCTACCTAATTAATTTGATTTTATGTAATCCGCCTTAGCGGACTTAAAATTAAATTAAAGTTGGATCTTAGCCCATTTAAATTATATTATACATTGGATGTATAAGAAGGTTGTATAATTTAGTGGGAGTATTTTTTTTTGGAAAAATACATTGTTTATTTCTTTAATGAAATTGATACTTATTAAATTTTGGAAATTTTGCATAATTGTAGATAATGACTAACAACACTCAATCAATTTCGTTGCGATCGATCCTTGAGAAGGATAAGCTCCAAGAGAATGGTACGAACTTTATGGATTGGATCCGTAGCCTAAGAATAGTTCTTAGGCAAGAAGATAAGTTGTACATTCTCGATGGGCCACTTCTTGCTGAACCAGAACCTACTGCCCCTAGGGAAGAAAGAGACAGTTACAAGAAACATCGTAATAATTCTAGAGATGTAAATTGTCTCATGCTTGCTACTATGTGCTCAAAACTCCAATAAAGTTTGGAACATTTGGAAGCCTATGAGATAGGCGTGGAGTTAAGAGCCACGTTTCAAGAGCAAGATAGGCAAGAGAGGTACAAGACCATTGTTGCATTCACTTCTTGCAAAATGAGTGAAGGGAAACAAGTGAGTCCTCACATGCTTAAAATGAAAGGCGATGTAGAGCATCTTGAGAAACTTGGCTATCCAATCCCATTAGAGCTAGCCACGGATTTCATTCTTAATTCATTGCCTAAATGTTATAATCAGTTTGTGATGAATTGTAACATGCATGGAATGGATAAGAATCTCTCCGAGTTGCATGGTATGCTTAAAAATGCGGAGATGAAGATTGTAGAGAAAGGTTCTCCTGTGCTCATGGTTCAAGATGGAAAGAAGGCTAGTGCCAAAGGAAAGGGTAAGAAAGTTGTCAAACCCAAGATAAGCAAGGCAAAGGTTGCCAAGGTTTCTGAGGCAAAACCCGATTCACAAAAGGATGCAATTTGTTTCCATTGTCAAGAAATTGGTCATTGGAAACGTAATTGCAAGGCTTTTAAGGAAGAACTAAAGAAGAAGAAGAGCAGTGGGACTGCGTCGACTTCAGGTATCTATATGATAGACATCTCCTTTCTACCACTGATTCTTGGGTATTGGATACAGGATGTGGTTCTCACATTTTTTTAAATGTGCAGGGACTAAAGAATAGGAGACTACTTAAAGAGGGTAAAGTGGACCTACGAGTGGGAAATGGAGCAAGAGTTTCTGCATTAGCCGTAGGAACTTATGAAGTCACTTTACCTTCCGGTTTAATACTTGTTTTGAACAATTGCTATTATGTACCGGATTTAAGTAGAAATATTATTTCAATTTCTTGTTTGGATAATGAAGGTTTTAAGTTTCTTATTGAAAATAAGAAATTTTCTATTTATTTAAATGATGTGCTTTATGGTATTGCTAATTCATTTAATGGCCTTTATGTCTTGGATGTCAAGAATGAAAATAATGACAATGTCTATCATGTAAATAAGAAATCTAAACCTAATGATGTAAATCAAACTTACTTGTGACATTGCCGTCTTGGTCATATTAATGAGAAGCGTATCTCAAAACTCCATGAGGACGGTCTTTTGGGTTCATATGATCTTGAGTCATATGATACTTGCGAGTCATGTCTTCTTGGAAAAATAACTAAGACACCTATTACCAAGCTAGGTGAAAGGGCGAGTAACTTATTGGGGTTGATACATTCCGATGTATGCGGACCATTAAGTAGCAATGCTAGGGGAGGGTTTCAATACTTCATAACCTTCACTGATGATTATAGTAGATTTGGGTATGTTTACCTAATGAAGCATAAAAGTGAAGCCTTTGAGATATTTAGAATATTTCAAAATGAAGTAGAAAAACAACTTGGCAAAAGTATTAAGGCACTTTGATCGGATCGAGGTGGAGGATACTTAAGTCATGAATTCGATGATCATCTAAAGAATTGTGGAATAATTTCACAATTGACTCCACCCGGAACACCACAATGGAATGGTGCCGAGAGGAGGAATCGAACTTTGTTGGACATGGTTCGATCAATGATGAGTCGAGTTGATCTTCCTTTATCCTTTTGGGGTTATGCTCTAGAAACGCTGCCCTCATACTAAATCAAGTTCCAACTAAATCGGTTCAAAAGACTCCATATGAGATGTGGAGTGGAAAGAACCTAGTTTGTCTTTCATGAGGATTTGGGGTTGCGAAGATTTTGTCAAAAGACTTGTCTCCGACAATCTAGAACACAAATTCGATAAATATATTTTTGTGGGATATCCTAAGGAAACTAAAGGATATTACTTTTACAACTGAGAGGACAACAAGGTGTTTGTTGCCCGTACTGGTGTCTTTCTAGAGAAACAGTTTCTCTCCAAAGAAATCAGTGGGTGTAAAATAAATCTTGAAGAAATTCGAGACCCAGAAAATGACATTGAACCAATAGTGGAACAAGAACAAGTCCCACAAGAAATTGTGGAACCTGTTCAAAATACACAAGTAACTCGCAGATCTGGTAGGTTACGGTCCGAGCCCGAGAGATATGGTTTTCTCATAACGGATAGTAATGAGGTGGAGATCATTGATAATGATGAACCAACCACCTAACAAGAGGCAATTGTCTTCTCCTGATTCAAAGAAGTGGCTTGGAGCCATGGAATCCGAATTACAATCCATGCAAGACAATCAAGTTTGGAACTTGATTGATGCGCCCGATGGTGTAAAAACCATAGGATGCAAATGGGTCTTCAAGAAGAAGACTGACATGGATGGGAAGGTGCATACTTACAAAGCTAGACTTGTAGCGAAAGGTTATAGGCAAGTTCATGGTATTGACTATGATGAAATCTTTTCACCCGTAGCAATGATCAAGTCTATAAGAATTTTGCTTGCCATTGCCGCATATCATGACTATGAAATACGGCAAATAGATGTCAAAACCGCTTTCCTAAATGGAAAACTACATACAAGAGGATGTGTATATGACACAACCAGAAGGTTTTGAACAAAATTCTAAGGTATGCAAATTGCAAAGATCCATCTATAGATTGAAACAAGCTTCTAGGAGTTGGAATCTCCATTTTGATGAATCGGTCAAAGAGTTTGGATTCATCAAGAATGAAGATGAACCTTTTGTATACAAGAAGATTAGTGGGAGCATAGTGCTATTCCTTATTTTATATGTGGATGGCATATTACTCATTGGAAATGACATTCCTACACTTCAGTCTGTAAAGACTTGGTTAGGAAAGTGCTTCGCAATGAAAGATATGGGTGAAGACGCATACATACTTGGCATTAAGATCTACAGAGATAGATCAAGGAAGCTAATTGGTTTAAGCCAAAGTACATACATTGACAAGGTCATTAGAAGATTTCGCATGGAAAATTCTAAGAGAGGAACCTTGCCAGTGTTACATGGAGTTTCTCTAAGCAAGACTCAATGTCCTAAGACAAAAGATGAGCGTGAGAAAATGAATGATGTTCCATATGCTTCGGCAATTGGGTCCATCATGTATGCCATGATATGTACTAGGTCGGATGTATCTTATGCTTTGAGCATGACAAGTAGATATCAATTCGACCCCGGTGAAAGTCACTGGATGGCTGTTAAAGCGATTCTTAAGTACTTGAGAAAGACTAAAGATTCGTTTTTGGTCTATGGAGGAATGGAAGATGATCTCGTTGTAAGTTCTTACACAGATGCAAGCTTCCAAACCGACAAAGATGATAGTCGATCGCAATCGGGTTTTGTGTTTGTGTTAAATGGTGGAGCTGTAAGCTGGAAGAGTTCCAAGCAAAGTACAACCGCTGATTCTACAACGGAAGCTGAGTATATTGCTGCATCGGATGCTACAAAGGAAGCTGTTTGGATTAAGAAGTTCATCACTGAACTTGAAGTGGTTCCTAGTATTGCTAATCCAATAGACCTTTATTGTGATAATAATGGTGCTATTGCATAAGCAAAGGAACCAAGGGCACATCAGAAATCCATACACATTCTTAGGCGTTTTCATATCATTCGAGAGATCGTTGATAGGGGAGACGTGAACATATGCAGAGTACCTACTGATAACAAAGGGATTTCCACAAGCTAAACATGATGGTCATGTTAAGTCCTTGGGTATTAGATACATGGGAGATTGGGCCAAGGGCAAGTGGGAGATTGTTGGTAGTGATGCCCTAGGCACGTTTAATAAACGTTGTAATTGTTATCATTTATTTCAGATTAATAAAGAGATGTTTTGATTATTATTGTTGTTCATGTTTACTTATAATAACCTCAATCCCTAGTACTTGATAAGCACTAGTATAAAGACTAAATGATCATGGGATGATCATGTTAGATTTATGGGTACTTGTTTGGAACAAGGTACCGAACATGACCCGCCGTATGAGATTTATGTCATGGTCTATATTGTACATATATCTCATATTAGTTATGTCATTCGAATCCTTAGACATGAAGTTATTATAGTCTTCCACTTGATGAACATTATGTTTGACATATTCAAACGCTACCTTTAACCAGGTAGTTATAAAGGGTATGATTGGCATAATCAGATTCACGTAAGGAAGAGTAATAAGCTAAATGGATTTGTCCCTCTTCAGAGAGATGTCAAGCTTGGGCCTCTCGTAGGAATGATGTTGATGAAAATGTTCGACCGGACTCAAATGAATTGATTGGATCAATGTCATTTGGATTATCAACATATTCGGAATCGAGAAAGTATTGAACAAAATAAGTTGACCGTTTGACCATGACTTGTGTTCAATGACATCGTAGACAAATGGATTGTGACATGTTCTAAATGGAATGCGAACTTGTATCTAGTTACACTATTTGGGTAGGTATGACGGTTTGCTAGAACCTAATCATATCTTATGGGATCATGTTTGGACCCATTGCCAACTTAATGTAATCCTAGAGGGTCACACATGAATAGAATGAATCTTAAAGGACTAAATTGGAATTATGGAAAAATCCTGTTTTCTGGTCTGGCGCGACCGTGCTGTTTAAAAGGCACGACCGTTCTGAATTGTTCAGCACGACCGTGCCGCTCATAACGCACGACCGTGCAAATAGTCGGGAAAAGGGTGATTGGCTCGAACCAATCAGCACGACCGTGCTGGTTATTGAGCACGACCGTGCCAATTACTGAGCACGACCGTGCCAATATTCGAGGAAAGGTTGGCAGGTTCGATCCCATTGGCACGACCGTGCCAAATAAAGGGACACGACCGTGCCAGATTTCCTGAGTGAATATGGAATTGCCTTAATTAAGGTGACGGGATTTGGGAATCCTAGGTCATTAAGGGTTAATGACTAGGACCTATAAAAGGATCTTTTCACCAGCCATTAAGCAATTGATTCCTAGTTCATTGAGAGAACAATATTCTTGATTAGATCAAGAAATTCATAATTCCATATAGTCAAAATAATTGTGAAAGTGTGTTTCATAATTTTGGTCTAGCAACCAAGATCAAGAAGTTCCTTGATATTCTTTCGTGGTGTGGATACCACTAGAGGGTGAAGCTTATCATCTTCAAAGTTCGTGTTCTTGCTTTCGTGATCAAGCTTCAAGTCTCCACCAAGATCAAAGGTTAAAACTCAAAGTCATCAAGGGTTAGTATTCTAGTATTCATATTGCAAGTATTTGATATAATCATATGAATGGATCTATGGGCTTTGGGTTTCATAAAATTTTAAATGCTTAATTCCATTGCGCATGTTACTACAAAACCCAACATGTGCAACAATAAAAGTGTATGACAGTAAAAGCATAAAAGAGGGGAAAATGGTACCATCACTGAGGTGGCCACTGCCACGCGGCCTGAAAATTGGGACCCTCACTCTGAATTTGGGCTTGTCTAGTGTCGTGTCTCTGTCTCCTCGCATATTTTCTGTCTGCCATCCATTTAGAAAATTAAGCAGGAACGGGTGGAAGATCCTGGGGTTCTGACTGTTGCATCCACATCATCATATGTAAATGGTTCTTACTGATGGTGGTTACCTCATCCTCAATAGCTTCGATCTGGTCACATATCTCCTCCCATCTCCTATCTTCAAGAGCATATCGATCCTGCCTAATACGATCCACATAAGCATATCGCACCTGCTGTATACTCATTATCTCCTGAAGCTGGTCATTCCGGAAAGCACTAGTCCTGGCTGCCCGGTCAGCCATTTCCTTATCAGCTCTTACCACCTCCTCATTATCATCACCTTCAACGGGCACAACCTCTCAATCCTCAATATCAACCACTCCCACCATCCTCCAATCTATCGGGGCCGGTCCCTTTGGGAATGTAGCCCCTCCCTTACATATCTCATAATGCCTATCCCCATAAGTAAATTTCAGAGCAGCACCATAGATAGGGGGAAGAGTGCTGAAACTGTCATATCGGCAGATATAATCTTCATCATAATAGTAGGGTCACCCAATCAACCCTACCTCATCTGGATGGTCTTGAGTGAATTTCTCAACTAAAAGGGTGATCATACCTCCAACGGGGATGTTACCACAGCCCTGGCTCGCATAAGTAGCACACTTAACGAAGAAAGCATCAACTCAATCTGGAATGGTGGTAGAATTTGGTAACCCCGTTCTCATCATAGCAGCATTAAAGGTGTTCAACTTGGCCTGCTCCCCTTTTCCTAGAAAGGTCATAGCTAATCCCCTATAAAATAAACGCCAAGCGGGGTGAGTGAGGTTTGCAGCTGTATTATAAGGCTTTGAGAACGTGAAGCCCGTCAACTCAAAAAAGAAAATAGCTGCCATCTGATCTTTCTCCTTAAACTCTCTAGCTGGATCTGACACCCCAAACGACTCCCGAACCTCAGCGTATGACAGAGTCTTCGTATGGTCATTGAGATGAAACCGGACACTAGGCACCCCTTTTACATTCACCTGCTCAAATGTGGAAAAAAACTTAAGCATTTATCGTTTGTATACCGCTGCACTTTTCCCCACAAATTTTTCTAGCCCCGTCTGCTTCATCAGCTGTCTCACTTGAACCCCAAACCCAAGAACATCTAAGAGTTGTAATATGTAACTTGCGTTTATAATGATCTAGCTTCTTCCATTTCTTTTTCTGAGAGTCATTTAACTTCTTTAAACACATAAAAATGTCTCCCTCGGGAGGAGGTGGTTCAAGTATACTCGGGTTTTTGCCTTTTTACACCTCGACCAACATTATCCTTCGGCTTTGGAGGCATTATTCAACACTCACCAATACTCTCACCAACAACAAAACAACAGCAATAACCACACAATTGATTCAACAAAATCACAATGCAATAAAACCTCTCCAACAATGTCAACCGAATCACCACAAATTTCAACCGACAATGTACCTATCCAACAATGTAAATTCGAGAGAATTGAAAAAATTATACCTTTAAACGCTCAAGTATGCCTAAGTAATCTCCTTGTCCCTCCATGATTGCCCCAAGAAAGAGAAATAAAAAAGCCCCAAATTTGAGATTTAGAGTTCTTGATGTTTTGCTTAAATTCGAACCTTTAAGGGGGTGGGTGATGATTTTGGGTGAAAGAAAGGTGGGAGGGATGATTCAAAGTTGGTTTGATGGAGTAATTTGAAGAAAATTGGGTTGGGGTGAATTAGGGTTTAGAGAGAGAAAGTGGATGGAGAGTGATTTTAGGGTTGAGAATGGTGTTAGGGAAGAAGAAGATGAAGAAGGGAGGTGATTTTGGTGGAAGGGACTGATGAATTGATGGTGGAAGGTGGTGGTAGGCGGCGGCTATGGTGCGGCGGGCAGAAGAAGAAATATCGGGAAGTTAGGTTCTGTGACAAGAAAGAAATGTGTTGATGTTCTTTACGCAGCTAGGAATTTTACTTGAGTCGAGAGGCACGACTCGCCTCACTAAGCAAAAGTCGTGCAAGATATTGGAGGCGTGAGCACGATCCCCTTGTTCGTGCAGCATCAACATGGTGAGATTACTCCAGCAAAGGCACGACTCGCCCCCATTGGCACAAGTAGTTCTACATTCTCCAAGGTGTGCGCACAACCCACTCACTCGTATTCAGTGATGAAGTTGGGCACGAGTTGTGCAACACCTATTGCAATTTTTTATTTTTTATTTTTTTGAAGCCTAGCCCGGATGCCCTCTCGCCATGATATCCTGCAAATCACCAAAAACAAAAACATACCTTTAGTAGCACCGATTCCAGACATGAATATCATAAAAATTTAAAAGCATAATGTACATAAACTAACAAAATAAGCAATTAAATCTGGGTTGCCTCCCGGTTAGCCGCCATTGTTTACCGTCTTTAGCTAGACCCAACGCCGGGAAAGCACCCGGCATGCATCAAAGTTTAAAGTCTTTGACAAGATCGAACCCAAAGTTTCTTACACATAAACCGGGTTTTGGAGATCAATCACCTCCAAATCTGCAGTATTGACAATTTCATTCTCAAAATACGATTTTAACCATTGACCAATAACTCTGAATCCTTTGTCCTCATTTGGACTAGAGATTACAACCATCCCAAGCGGGGACACCTCCCTCACCACATAAGGGCCGGTCCATCGAGACCTTAACTTGCCCGGAACAAACAAAGACGAGAATCGAAAAGAAGGACCTTTTGACACACCTTAAAGTCCTTTCTAATGATCATCTTATCATGCCAAATCTTCTCTCTCTCTTTGTAAAGAATGTTATTCTCATAGGCATCTCTCCTAATCTCATCCAACTCACTCAAATGCAACTTTCTTTCCTCACCGGAACCCTCTAAGTCCATGTTGAACTTTTTGACCGCCCAATAGGTTTTGTGTTCAAGCTCCACGGGTAAATGGCAAGGTTTACCAAACACCAATCGATATTGAGACATACCAATCGGTGTCTTATAATCCGTCTGGTAAGCCCACAACACATCATCAAGCCTTTGACTCCAATCCTTCCTATTCGGATTCACATTTGTTATAGAGATAACAACACGGATTATCATATTCTCATTTGTTATAGAGATAACAACACGGATTATCATATATTTTGCATGTTTCTTATAATGATCCCCGTCCTCAGTACTTATGAAGAACTAGTATAAGCTTAATTCGATGATCATATGATTATCATGTGTATGTAATACAAATTAAACTTATGGGTACTTGTTGGTGAACAAATACTGGACATGACCGACTATGAGATTTATGTCATGGTCAAATGTCATAATTAAATCTCATATAGTTATACCATTTGATATCCTTAGACCTCAGATTACCATGGTCTTCCACTACGTTTGACATAGTCAATGGCTACCCTTAACCAGGTAGTCATAAAGGCTATGATTGGCATAATTGGATTCTTGTAAGGAAGAATGATATGTCAAGATGGAATTTGTTCCTCTTATCTGAAGAGAGATATCTGCTTGGCCACTTGAGAGTGAGATTGATGATAGTGAATGGCCATGCCCAAATGAATTGATGTGTCCAATGTCATTTTCTCATATCAATCCACTCGGGATCAAGAAAGCATTGAACAATATAAGTTGACGTGGACCATGACTTATGTTCAATAATGATATCGCGTGACAAAAGGATTGTGATATGTTCTTTGAGGATAAACGAACTTTGTTAAGTTATATTAATTGGGTAGTCATGATGGCTTGCTAGAGTCTGCTCATGACTTATGGGTTTTACCTTTGTTAGACTAATTTCCAACTTAATATAATCCTATGGGGTCACACACAAAAGAGCGAATTTACAAAAGGGCTAAAATTGGAATTACGTAAAAGAGCGTAAAAATAGAATTTATGGAAAAATAGGAAAATTGGATTTTCCTGAAGGATCCGATTGGGCTGTCCCCTTGACCCGGTCGGGAAATCTCCTGGACCTGTTCGGGCATCTCCCTTGACCCGATCTGGCTACAGTGATTTCGGGCCTGGTTTTTCTTGATTCGATTTTGACGGGTTTTTGGCTTATTTCTCCTAAAGGGTTTAGGTTTAATAAGTATAAATACCCCCTCTCTTTACAAGGTATTGACCTAATTGATATTGTATCATTATTGGTAGCCTTCATATGTTTGTGAAACACATGATTGAGTTTAGATTGAGAATCAAAATCTTAAGAACACCAATAAACTCATATAGCCTTTGAAGAGTAGAAAAGCGTGTTTTCTAATGATGGGATCTAGCAGTCTAGATCTAGAATTGTTCTAGATATTCGTTAGCGTATGGATACACATAGAGGATGCTTGCTTTAGCAACTCAAGTTTGTGTTCCTGAGATCGTGATTCGAAGAACGCGGAGAAGATCAAATCATAAAGCTTGAAGACTTGAAGATTTGAAGATCCGAAAATTTTAAACGAACAACAACGGTTAGTATTCTAAATTCATCTTCCTATTAATTTAATCATCATGAATGGATCCATGGGCTCATGGGTTTTATTGATTTTATTGCCGTTTTCCGCTGCGCAAGGACCCTCAAAACCTAACACTTTGTCTCTTTTAGATTTTGACATCCCCGGAGGGAATTTATTAGAGACAAGAAAATTGACGAAGTTCGCTTACCATGGAACAAATGAATTAACTGCCCAAAGAACCTCATCAGGAAACTCACCCCGGATTGGGGATTGTTTATAAGGCTTGTCCTCTTCTACTACGAGGCGACTCAAATGATCAGCAACTAAATTTTTTGCCCCTTTTTCTCCTTAACCTCTATATCAAACTGACTCAACAAGAGAATCCACCGAATGAGTCTCGGTTTAGCCTCTTTCTTAGACATCAAGTACTTAAGAGCAGCGTGGTCGGTGTAAAAATGATTTTAATACCCAACAAGTAGGACCTAAATTTCTCTAGTGCAAAGACTACCGCCAACATCTATTTTTCAGTAGTGGAGTAATTTCTCTGTGCCCCATTTAAGGTCATAGACGCATAATAAATCACATACGAGGCACGCTCAACTTTTTGACCCAAAACCGCCCCCACGGCATTATCACTAGCATCACACATAATCTCAAAGGGACGAGACCAATCGGGTGCTTGAATAATGGGGGTGGTTATCAACCTAGACTTCAACTCATCAAAAGATTGCTTACAGGTATCATCAGAATTAAAATCAACCTCTTTTTGCAACAGGGTGCATAGAGGTGAAGCAATCTTTGAAAAGTCCTTAATAAATCGCCGGTAAAACCCATCATGACCAAGAAAAGACCGGACTTCACACACTCTTTCTGTGTCTTTGGAGGAGGCATATTAATGATTGCCTTAATTTTTGAGGGATCTGCTTCAATTCCCCTTTTGGTAACCATGTAGCCAAGAACTTTGCCTCGGATAACCCCAAAAGTGAATTTTACGGGGTTGAGCCTCATCTTGTGTTGCCGAAGCCTTTCAAAGAACTTTCAGAGGTCGATCAGGTGTTGACCGTCGGTTCCTTTTGAATGGATGATCATGTCGTCCACATAGACTTCAATTTCTTTATGGATCATGTCATGGAACAAGTCTGTAACAGCCCTTTGATAAGTAGCCCCAGCGTTCCTTAACCCAAATGGCATGACTGTATAGCAAAAGGTGCCCCACGGTGTTGTGAAAGCAGTCTTGTGTTGATCTTCTTCTGCCATGAGAATCTGATTATACCCAGCAAAGCCATCCATAAATGAGCGAACCTCGTAGGCGGCAGTGGAGTCGACTAGCATGTCGATGTTGGGTAGTGGAAAGTCATCCTTTGGAGAAGCTTTGTTCAAATCCCGGAAATCCACACATACACGGACCTTGCCGTTAGCCTTTCTGACTGTCACCACATTTGCAAGCCATGTTGGATACTCAATAACCTTGATGAATCCCACACTGAGAAGCTTCTCTATCTCTTCTTTGACTTGTAGAGACCATTATGGCTTGATCTTTCTGAGTTTCTGCTTTGTCGGCTTAGCATCGCCTCTGATCGGAATCTTGTGCTCCGCGACCTTTCTGTCTAAACCAGGCATGTCTTTGTATGACCATGCAAATACATCCACAAACTCTCTGAGCAGTGAAGTCAATCTGTCTTTCTCTTCCCCCTTGAAGAAGCTTCCGATCTTGGTTTCTTTCGGCTCTTCATCGGTACCCAGATTAACAACATGCAATTCTTCGTCAGCCCCTGGACCATTTTCACCACGACTACGGACCTGTTGAGCAAGTTCATTTAAGTATGTTGTGTTTTGTGGTCTATTTCATCATTATTTGAATCGCTATTAACTAGTTCATTAGATTCATTATTAGTTAATTCATCATTCATGATGTTTGCAATCTCGGGGCACTCAGAAAGATTAAATTTTTCATTAACAAAGAAAGGGAACACACGCTCGGCTATTGCCTCCATATCCTCTTAGGTGAGGGTATCGGAAACACTCTCGGACTCGAAAGTGAATGTGAACAAATCTTCCTTTGTAACATTACGCGGGATGCAACCCATCTTCTCAACTAAGAATTCCTCGGATACCACGGGCCCCTTTGTAGAATACCAGTTATTGATTGGCTCGGAGCTTGGCTGGATCTCACTGATAGTTTCCCTTCTCGTGTCGGTGTCGTAGATGGCATTGATCTGGAACTCATCCATGATGGCAAATTCCTCGAATATGGAGGCTAAATCCGTCAATTCTTCCCCCACGGTGATCTCTGTCTCAGACTCTATAGTCACTTTCTTACCCCACCACTCTTGGGGTGACATAGGAGTTGGTTCTTCTTCATGCTTCTGAATCTCGCAATCAGAAAAGATTTCGAGACTGGGCTTTCTGATGCCCTTACTGTTAACCCTGGTTCGGGAAAGATTATGTACGGAACATCTTCCCCTTGGCGGAAAAAGTAGCCATTCAGTGTCTTGCGATAAGGTCTCAAATTGGGAATCTCATAATGACGGCCTTCCCTCCGGGCTCGGGCCTTTTCATTCTTGACGGCTTGCTCGTATTTCAAGTCATCTTTGGAAGGCTCATATCCTAAACTGAACTTGTTCTTAACAAAAAGGACCTCAATAGGTTGCATCCTTCCTTGTTGATATTTCCCTAGGCCTAAACTAGGGAAGTAATTCATATTCCTCATCATGCGGAGTTCTTTGCGATTGCCGAGGGTCCATGATCCGTTTCCCCCTTCTTTGTCAATGGCATTGATTGTGACGCCGGAGAGAGTATAGTCTGCTAAACCATGTTGAACTTGGTGAACGGGTTCCCCTTTTTTGCGGATAGTGATGTTTTCTACCATGATGGTCACTATTTTGTCTCCATTTCAGAACTTGACACATTGATGAAGAGTTGAAGGGACGGCGTTAGAACTGTGTATCCATGGTCGACCCAAGAACAAGTTGAATGAGGAGGGGACGTCGAGCACTTGGAACGGGATGGACATAACCATGCTCCTAAACTCAATGTCTATTTCCACCATACCCATGACTCTGCGGGCAGTGCTGTCATAACCTCGGATTACTTGAGTAGAAGGCTTTAGATCTGAACCCTTAAGGCCCAGTATGCCCATGATTCGGCCGGGCATTAGGTTGAGTGCGGAACCACCGTCAACCAAGACTCTTGAAATAGGTCTCCCCCTTGCTCTTACTTTGAGGTAGATGGCTTCATTGTGATCGGACCCAAATGGTGGAAGGTCCATGTCGGCAAAAGTGATGACATTGCCAAAATGAATGTGGCCTATCATTGCAGTAAGGTCCTCAGGAGTTGTATCGGGTGAGACGGATGTGTCATCGAGATTGCTGATGACAAGATCTTGGTGCTTCTTTGAGGATGCAATGAGGTCCCAAATGGAGATGTTGACTTGAGTTTTCTTTAGTTGTGTCAACAAAGGATCTTCGGGAGTGTTGCGAGCTTGCGATCTTTGAGAAAAGGCGCTTGGTGCAGAAGTAGTGGGGTTGTTTGCTATGACTCATCCGGATCGAGTTAGCATGTTGACGTTCCTATCTTGCCTCTTTTTCCTATTCTCTAATACTTCCCTCATTACCTGATCATAATTCATAACGTAGAAAGAATTATCAATTGCATTTATAACATTGGAGCCCTTATTCACAATTGGGATTGAATAAGTGGTCTCCTCAAACTCTCCTAACTCTATTACATTGACATCGTCACCACTAGGCACTATGAACTCTTTCTTGTCTATGAGATCTTGGATGACATTACGGAGGACAAAGCATTCCTCGGTGGTGTGGCCGCTATGTTGGTGGTAGTCACAATGCTTGTGGTGGGCATGGTTGGGACGCATCGTCTTGGGTTTGTACCCTTGGAGAGGAGTAACTTGCCCTTTGGCCTTGAGAGCTTCGAAGGCCTCGGTGATAGTCATGCCTTGGAGAGGAGTGTAGACACGATCATCTTAGAATTTCTTGCCTTGTGGAGGAGGAACCCTTTTTGTAATTCCCCTTGTCGGTAGTGACGGCATTAACCGAAGCCTCTTTGTTTGAGTTAGAGGCGGCCTTGTATCGGAAGCTAGGAGCATTTTTCTTGATTTCTTTGAGCAAATCATCCATTCGGAGCCCCGCCTCATACATTTGAGAGAAATCCGTATAGCAAGCCCCACTTAGGTGGGTGCGGAGGTTAATTTTTAGACACATGAGGAAGATGTCCATTTGTTCCTTGGTGTTAGGCCTCTCGACAATCTCGGCAAGATTGTCATTCCACCTTCTCGTGAAGTCAATAAAGGATTCATTGTCCCTTTGAGTGGTGTTCTCGAGCTCTTTCTTGGTCGAGCGATGAGTGATGTTGCCTTGGTATTGACTCTTGAAGGCAAGCATAGCGGTGTCCCAATCAAGATGGACTGTGAGCGGGAGAGTTGCATACCAATCCTTTTCCGCCCCCTCGAGAGTAAGAGGGAAGCATTGTGCCATAACTTTAGGAGAGACCTTGTTCGGAACCATAGCCCATATGTAAGTCTCAATGTGTTCCATGGGGCAAGAGTTGCCCTTGAACTTGCTGATGTCGGGCATCTTGAACTTGTCGGGGAGAGTGGCCATGGTGCTCATGAGAATGGAGGACTGATAAAGCCTCGTGTCGGGGCCTTTTCCCAAGTTGAGGCCGTTGAAACGTTAATCTATGTAGGCTATAATTGAATCAACCATCTTGTGTTCATTGTTCTCGGTGCTCGGTTCCCCCATTTTCTTGGTGCGGGCACTGACATAGGGGCTCTCAAACAAACCCTTGGTCCATTCGTACTCGTCATTGTCTTTCTTATCTTTACCCTTGGCAAGCTTGGTGAGCTTCTCTTTCATTTGCTTCATTTCTGCCTCGTGGGCCTCCCTTTGATTGTCAAGATGGGATTGCCAAAGATCATCCTTGTTTTGGGATTCTTTGTTAAGAGTGGAGACTTGCTCTTGGAGCACTTGGACCATAGCTGAGAGTTGTTCAATAGACATGGTGTTGCTGCTGCCGGTCATGGTTGCTGATGGAGCTGTTGGAGTAATCACTTCACTAACTAACCGATTCGCTGAATCCCGGTAGACACGGTAAGTACCAATTGAACCTATATTACAGAAGAGGCCCTTGTTAGTCTTGAGTAACACTTTCGGTCCATGAAGAGGTTTAGAACACACAGTGGGCACACGACTCAAAACCACATAAAGAAAAGACTTTTTTTTTATAAGTCGGAGGGACGGGATCCCTTTTGAGTTTCTAAGAAAATAATGGAATCGTCACACTAGTATATAGACCTTCTCGCGGTCCCATATACTCATCGGATTCCATCACGCTTGTGAATCCTACACATGTCGGGATTAAACTAAGCTAATGTAGTAAAGCATACATGCGGGGACAAGTTTTTTATTTTCTTCCATAATAACCACTTGGGGATGGAGTTTTATTTCGTCCATGATAACCACTTGGCATGCATGTTTTGAAGACATTAGTTTAGGGAAATCTCGGCACGTGAAAACTGACTTAGTCACGGAGTGTTAGACCCTAACTAGAATTGTGTTGGCTTGTGCTCGGCTAAAGAGAGGCTTAAGGTCACCCCCGGCATGTAGTCATGAACTACGCCATGGGCTAAGGTGTACCGCTTTGAAAGAGTCAAGGTCAGGTGGAGCTTGAAACTCTCTTGGACGGGCCTCGACGGGTTTGGGGTTATGAACTTGTGCAACTCGATAGTGAGAAATTTATAGGAATTTGTGCACGTAGTGTGAGGTCCAACATGTCACAAAACATTTTTTTTTACTTTTTTTTTATGAAGGAAAAGAAAATAAGCACGTAATTACAACTCTCGAATCACCCGTGTGACCGATAAAACGAAAAACAAGATAAAACAGTTAAGAAGTCCAAATCAGTCCATGATGCAGGCAACTGTGCCTACACCCCCTATTCTGCTCTGTTCTGGAAAACCACCCAGAAGCGCGCGCCTCTGGCATATGTTATGGGATGCGCGCGCCTGGCACAGAGTATATTGGAGGTGCTCGCTTCTAGGCAAACCTATCAGATTGTCAGACTTTGGACTCAGGGGATTGCCCTGGTCCTGAATGTCAATTGGAACCCCTGCAAATGTGATTAGCATAGAAAAAAGGAGAATAGGAAGAATATATGGGAGGCGGGTGATTCTGGTCCTTGATGTGGGACGCGCGCGCCTTAGGTCAAGAAGGCCAGAGGCGCACGCATCCCCCATCAGGAACCAGAATGCCCAAAAAAATGTAGACTTTGATCAGAAACGCAAGTTTAACCTTCAAACTTCCCCAGCGGAGTTGCCACTGTAGATACCCCGGGAGGCCATGGCTTGGCTAGAGCGCGTGAGTTATCCTAGGATGTCTATCCGTGTTTTAATTTGTTAGAGTCGCCACCTATGTTTTAGAGGAACATAAGAAAAACCTAATATTTATAGCCTAAGTTTGATTACGAAAACAGAGATTCTTGTTATGAGGTTCGGAGGTTAGGTTACGAGATGGGAAGTACTTAAACACCCATCTCGCCCGACTAATGTCGGTCTTGCTTGTTCAAATTCTACATATATATGATGTTCTTCCTATTCTTAATGGTAAAAGGGGGGGTTTTAAAAGGGGTTTTTAGAATGTAGGGAGATAACTCCTTGACTAGCTTCAATGAAGTGAAGTAGTCTTTGGTGTCATGTCTCAAAATGTTTGGGTGATTGCACTTTTGATGAAATAAAAGAGAAGAAGAGAGATGAAGTAGAGAAGAGATAAAGAAAAGTCTTGTTTACCTATCCTTCAAAATGTCTCCAAGTTCTTCTTAGGAAAATGCCTTGAGAATACTTTGGAAGTGATTTTTGTATAGTTTTCTTGTGTTCAAAAAGTGGTCCTTTGTGGTCGAAATTCAAGATTGAGGAGAAGATCGTTTGAAATGGTGGAGAAGGGAGGTTTTTATAGGTAAAAGAGATGTGTTTTTGGTGCCAAAACCAAGTCACAAAGATCAGTTTCCCGGGCAAATCCTGTTAAAAGGAGCAAGGGAGGGATTCTTGGACAGAAATCTGTAACTGACGCCAAGGTGCGCGCGCCTCCTACCTTGGTGGCGGGATGCGTGCGCTTCTGACCCCAAAGGGTGGAGACGCGCGCCTTGGAGATGGCCTTTTTGACAGAATGGACTAGAAAGTCAGTACTGGTATTCAGTTTGGTCCCTGAACTTAACGAGGTCAGTCAGGAACTTAACGGAAGTAACAAAAACTAACGAGAAACACTTAAAATAAGGAGAAACACAAAATCAACTGTGCAATCGGGGTGAGCGGTCCAAGGCGGGGTGTCTACACAATCCATAAATGGATTTCTGCTATTTGCATACTTTAGAATTTTGTTCAAAACCCTCAGGTTGTGTCATATAGACATCCTCTGGCAAGTTCCCGTTAAGGAAAGTGGTTTTGACATCCATCTGCCATATTTCAAAGTCATGATATGCGGCAATGGCAAGCAAAATTCTTATAGACTTGATCGTTGCTACGGGTGAAAAGGTTTCATCATAGTCAATACCATGAATCTGCCTATAACCTTTCGCTACAAGCCTAGCTTTGTAAGTATGCACCTTCCCATCCATGTCAGTCTTATTCTTGAAGACCCAATTGCATCCTATGATTTTTACACCTTTGGGTGCATCAATCAAGTTCCAAACTAGATTGTCATGCAAGGATTGTAATTCAGATTCCATGGCTCCAAGCCACTTGTCCGAATCAGGAGAAGACATCACCTCTTTGTAGGTGGTCGGTTCATCATTCTCAATGATCTCCACCTCATCACTATCCGTTACGAGAAACCCATATCTCTCGGGCTCGGATCGTGACCTACCAGATCTGCGAGTTACTTGTGTATCTTGAACAGGTTCCACAACTCCTTGTGGGACTTGTTCTTGTTCCACCATTGGTTCAATGTCATTTTCTGGGTCTCGAACCTCTTCTAATTTACTTTACTCCCACTGATTTCTTTTAAGAGAAACTCTTTCTCTAGAAAGACACCAGTTCGGGCAACAAACACCTTGTTGTCCGTTCGGTTGTAAAAGTAATATCCTTTAGTTTCCTTAGGATATCCCACGAAAATACATTTATCAGATTTGTGTGCAAGTTTGTCGGAGACAAGTCTTTTGACAAAAACTTCGCAACCCCAAATCTTCATGAAATACAAACTAGGTTTCTTTCCACTCCACATCTCATATGGAGTCTTTTAAACCGATTTGCTTGGAACACGATTTAGTGTGAATGCAGCAGTTTCTAGTGCATAACCCCCATAGGATAATGGAAGATCAACTTGACTCATCATTGATCGAACCATGTCCAACAAAGTCTGATTCCTCCTCTCGGACACACCATTCCATTACGGTATTTCGGGTGGAGTCAATTGTGAAACTATTCCACAATTCTTTAGATGATCATCAAATTCTTGACATAAGTATTCCCCACCTTGATCCGATTGAAGTGCCTTAATACTTTTGCCAAGTTGTTTTTCTACTTCATTTTGAAATATTCTAAATATCTCAAATGCTTCACTTTTATGTTTCATTAGGTAAACATACCCAAATCTACTATAATCATCAGTAAAAGTTATGAAGTATTGAAATCCTCCCCTAGCATTGCTACTTAGTGATCCGCATACATCGGAATGTATCAACCCCAATTAATCGCTTGCCCTTTCACCTAACTTGGTAAAAGGTGTCTTAGTCATTTTTCCAAGAAGACATGACTCGCAAGTATCATATGACTCAAGGTCACATGAACCCAAAAAACCGTCCCCATGGAGTTTTGAGATACGCTTCTCATTGATATGACCAAGACGGCAATGCCACAAATAAGAATGATTTACATCATTAGGTTTAGATTTCTTATTTATTTGATAGACATCTTCATTATTTTCATTCTCGACATCAAGGACATAAATGCCATTAAATGAATTGGCAATACCATAAAGCATATCATTTAAATAAATAGAAAATCTCTTATTCTCAATAAGAAATTTAAAACCTTCATTATCCAAACAAGAAATTGAAATAATATTTCTACTTAAATCCGGTACATAATAGCAATTGTTTAAAACAAGTATTAAACCGGAAGGTAAAGTGACTTCATAAGTCCCTACGGCTAATGCAGGCAACTCTTTCTCCATTCCCCACACGCAGGTCTACTTCACCTTCTTTAAGTAGTCTCCTATTCTTTAGTCCCTGCACATTTAAACAAATGTGAGAACCACATCCAGTATCAAATACCCAGGAACTAGTGGTAGAAAGGAGAATATCTATATCATATAGATACCTGAAGTCGACGCAGTCCCACTACTCTTCTTCTTCTTTTGCTCTTCCTTAAAAGCCTTGCAATTACGTTTCTAATGACCAATTTCTTGATAATGGAAACAAATTACATCATTTTGTGCATCGGGTTTTGCACCATTAGCCTTGGCAACATTTGCCTTGCTAATCTTTAGTTTGGCAACCTTTGCCTTACCCTTCCCTTTGGCACCTTGTCCTTTTCCATCATGAACCATGAGCACAGGAGAACCTTTCTCCACAATCTTCATCTCCGCAGTTTTAAGCATATTATGCAACTCAGAGAGATTCTTATCCATTCCATGCATGTTATAATTCATCACAAAGTGATTATAACTCTTAGGCAATGAATTAAGAATGAGATCTGTGGCTAGCTCCAATCCAATTGGATAGCCAAGTTTCTCAAGATGCTCTACGTAGCCTTTCATCTTAAGCATGCGAGGTCTCACTTATTGCCCTTCACTCATTTTGCAAGAAGTGAATGCAACAATGGTTTTATACCTCTCTTTCCTAGCTTGCTCTTGAAACATGTCTCTCAACTCCACGTCTATTTCATAGGCTTCCAAATGTTCCAAACTTTGTTGGAGTTTTGAGCACATAGTCGCGAGCATGAGACAACTCACATCTCTAGAATCATTACGATACTTCTTGTGATTGTCTCTCTCTGCCCTAGGGGCATTGGCTTCGGGTTCATTAGGAATAGGCCCATCAAGAATGTACAATTTATCTTCTTGCCTTAGAACTATTCTTAGGCTTCGGATCCAATCCATGAAGTTTGTACCATTCTCTTGAAGCTTATCCTTATCAAGGATCGATCGCAATGAAATTGATTGAGTGTTGGTTGTCATTATCTACAATTATGCAAAATTTCCAAAATTTAATAAGTACCAATTTCATTAAAGAAATAAACAATGTATTTTTCCAAAAAATACTCCCACTAAATTATATAACCTTCTTATACACCCAATGTATAATATAATTTAAATGGGCTAATATCCAACTTTAATTTAATTTCAAGTCCGCTTTGGCGGACCGCTCAAAATAAAATTAATTAGGTAGACAACCCTGTCAATCATATCCAATATGACTCTTAGATCCTTTATGAGATTCTTTAAGAAATCCAATTTTAAAAAGCATGTTTAATCTCATCTTTTCCTTAAGCCCAAAACTCTTTTGACGCTTAATTAAGTCCAACCATTTTAAACGCATAGGAAACTCTTATTCACTCATCTTGCTCATACAAGGATAAAATCAATGCACCTCGCTTTGGCGTGCCCACATGAAATTACCCGTGTACATACAAGTGTTTTAATCATGGCATGACAAAAGGACTTAAAACATTTAAGAAGGTTCTTCACCATATAGCATGCAACACATTTATGAGCACATAATATAAACATGTTGAGCATCAAGTTTAGCCACTAAATTAATCTTCATTAATTTAAGCATAATATTTATGTGTCATTAATTTCTCTATAATTATGAGGATGAGACTATTTGTACTTTGATAATCATCTCCAAATCAAGTCAACAAGAAGTACGGCCGAACTAAGCCATAGGCAACCATAATTCCGCACTAATTCAAGAAACCAAGAAAGTAGTCCATGTGACCGAAACTAAGCAATAGATGGTCTAAATGAACGTATGCCAATTGCATCCAAAACTTGATCCAATCTCAGAATTCACAAGACTAAAACAAATAGGATAATTAAACCCCGAGATACACCCCGAACCCCAAGCCGTACCCACAACAGACCAATAGGTCCGGCCGGGTACTCATATGGGTCCGGTCGGACCTCCTTGAAAATTCCTAGAATTTTAAAATTCAAAAATTGTCTCAAAATTGTTTTTCCCCTGATTCAATTAGAATTTGGTGTTTTTAGTGATCCAATCACCATGATCATCAAAACCTTGAATAAAAAATTTATTCATGAATCTCTAGAATATCAAAACTTTGATCCAATCAAAAATTGATAATCCAAACAATTTTAAATCCACCATAATTTTTTATTGCGATTGAATAGTGGAATTAAAATTTATAAAACAATAAACCACATAAAACGCATATAACACATAAACATCATAATCCCAATATTCATATCATGATAGGCACATAAACAATTTATATACACACAACATGATCTAGTATTGAAATAATCAACATGAACGGGGCTCTGATACCACTGTTGGGTTTCCTAGTAACATGCGCAGTGGAATTAAGCATTTAAAATTTCATGAAACCCAAAGCCCATAGATCCATTCATATGATTAAGTCAACTACATGCATAATGAATACTAGAATACTAACACTTGATGCCTTTGATTAATAACCTTGGATCTTGATGGAGATTGGAAAGCTTGATCACGAACAAAAATCAGGAACACGAACTTTGAAGATGATAAGCTTCACCCTCTATAGGTATCCACACCACAAACGAATATCAAGAACACTTGATCTTGGTTGCTAGACCAAATTGTGAAACACACTTTCACAATTAAGAACTATACGGAATTAATATATGTGTTCTTGTTCTTCACCCAAGAGATCTTAGAACAAGAAAATAGTCTCTCAAACTCTTTGGAGGCTTTCACAATACATAGGACTGATTAGGGCAACTAGAGGCTGTTTATATACTTGTTACACCTATTCCAAATAGGTAACAAGTGACTAAACTCGCAAGAAAACGGACTAGGAAAAATCTATGCCGAATTTGACTAGGTCCGCCCGGGTAGCAAAGGGGGTCCGGCCGGATCCAGGATTGATCTGACTGGGTCCCTTTACTGGTCCGCCCGGGTTAAGCAGGAGGTCCGTTCGGGTCCTTTATGAGGTCCGCCTGGACCCTCCTCTTTTCCCGGTTTCTTCGTTTGTCCCCTAAATTCCTCAAATCCCCTCAAGGTCCTTCGACCCAAAATTCCAATTAAGTCCTTTTAGGATTCGTTCTATTGTGTGTGACCCTATAGGATTACACTAAGTTGGCAATGGGTTCAATCATAAACCCATAAGATATGATTAGGTTTTAGCAAACTGTCATACCTACCCAAATAGTGTAACTATATACAAGTTCGCATTCCTTTATAACATGTCACAATCCCTTTGTCCACGATGTCATTGAACACAAGTCATGGTCAACAAATCAACTTGTATTGTTCAATACTTTCTCGAGATCGAATATGTTGATAATCCAAATGACATTGATCCAATCAATTCATTTGAGTTTGGCCAAACATTTCATCAACATCATTCTACGAGGGGCCCAAGCTTGACATCTCTCCAAGGAGGGACAAATCCATTTAGCTTATTATTCTTCCCTACTTGAATCCAATTATGCCAATCATACCCTTTATAACTACCTGGTTAAAGGTAGCGTTTGAATATGTCAAACATAATGTTCATCAAGTGGAAGACTATAATAACTTCATGTCTAAGGATTCAAATGACATAACTAATATGAAATTTTCATACGACATAGACCATGATATAAATCTCATACAGTGGGTCATGTCCAGTCCTTTGTTCTCCAAAAAGTACCCATAAATCTAACATGATCATCTCATGATCATTTAGCCTTTATGCTAGTACTTCATAAGCTCTAGGTGCGGAGATTATTATAAGTAAACATGAACAACAATAATAATCAAAACATCTCTTTATTAATATGAATAAAATGATAACATACAACGTTTAACAAACGTGCCTAGGGCACCAACATGCAACAATGGATGCCAATCATGTGCGTAACATTCTCTGGAGTAGTATTCAATAGGATTATACTAAGTTGACCCTTTTACTTTTTCTCTATTCTCTCTCCTCCTTTCTTCTTCGTCTTTTAGGTTTCTTTCCTAGGGTTTCCCTAGGTTGTCCGGCGGCATCACCAGGCTATGGATGCCAATCCTCTTGTAATACCATTCTTGGGACTTGGCCCGCCCCCCATTGATTCGTGTGTGCATAAAGAAACGATTAGGGTTTCTCCAAACCCTAACCCTAATGTTGCTGCCGCAAACCAACTCATGCCCGAAACAAATATTTCGCCTCTCTCTTTGGTTCCAAGCCGACAATACCAGTTTCTGATGTTCCTATCATCCCCTCGACACTACACAAAGGTATACCTTCTCTTAAATTATCAAAAGCAGCCATTGATGCATTTGCTCGGCCGTTTGCATGAACTTTGGTGGGAAAGTTTAAGAATGGAAGACCAACAATGGAGGCTGCCCGGTTAGCCTTCGATAAATTCCAACTCAAGGGAGATTTTAAACTTGGTCATCTTGATCAACATCACATGCTGATTCAGCTATCTAACGAGGCAGATTTTCAACGTCTTTGGACTAAATAAGATTCCCCTCTTGTTCCTATTTGGGTAAGCCTCCCGGGGTTACCTATTCCCTTATTTAGTAAGGTCTTTCTCTTTTCGTTTGCTAGCACATTTGGAAAGCCGCTATCAATTGATAAAGCTACAGCTGAATTGTCTATGTCACGACCCGAAAACCCGTCTCTATTTTCTAATAATAAATATTTAATTATTTATTTATTTCTTATTTAATTGTTTAAATTATTATTTAATTAATAATTATGTGTGCATTTTATGTTTCATAATAAATTATGTCTAGCATTTTATTTGGGTCATTTGTGCTAGTGTAGTATTATTTGTCTTAGTTGTTAGTAGGAAGTATTGGAGTTGGGTAGAGTAGGGGAAGGGCCCTAAGTGTAACATTTCAAATTATTATTCAACTACTCCCTCTCTTCTCCCTCACCTATCCCTCACCTCACACTCCATTCCCAGCACACACTCTCTCTCTCTTTGGCTATTGGGTAAGTTTTTTTTCGTCTCTCCCTTCTCTCTTCAATCTAGCTATCTTCCCCTCATTATCTCTCATTTCTCATAATATGAAACTTGTTTAGATCGTCGATAGGATCGTAGGGAGCTAAGAATATTCGAATTCCGTCAACTTTGAGAAAATCCGGGTAAGTTGCTTTTCCCTCATTTTTATGCTAAAGTGTTCATTTCATGTTTATATAATGCTTTAGTTGATACATTTGATGTTTGATTGAGTTTGGGATTTATTTGAAATTTATTTTGGTTTTTGGTTCAAAATGGTGATTGTTATGAATGTTGGGTTTGAATCTTGGTTTGGGGTTATATATGATGTTGATTAGGTCCCCTTTCAGCCTAGATGTTGTTTTTGATTCATTGTTGAACTTGTGGAAAGAGTTGATTTTGAGCATTTAGGAAATGGGTGAAATTTGGGTTGAAAATGGAAGAACCCAGCTGCTGAATCCCTCCCAGCCCGTCGACCAGGCGCCCGCCTGCATTGCCTTTTCCTGCAGCCAGACCTTCTGGTCAAATGAGCGCCCACCTGCCCCCTTGCAAGCGTGGAACACTTTATTAATTGGAATTGGTTCCTCTGTGAATAAATATGTCATGAAATTTGATTAAGTACCGTTTTGGGAATGTTAGACACCTTTGATGTGTTGTTTGGATTGGTTTACCTTTGTGGTGATTTATTTGGAATGGTTCCCTACTTTGGAATCATTAGTTGTTTATCGTGCTAGTATTTTATTACTTAGCCTTTACTTGAATGTCCAGCTGGTATTTGTGTCTTGTTTGGGCGATGCGAAACATTATGATGGCCCAAGCCAAGTCCATTATGATGTTGACCATTGTTTTGCCCCATTATTTCCCTCCTCCAGATTGGCCTTGGATGTGAGATGAGCTAGCCCCTTTGTGAGCATTTTAGCTATTGGTTTCGGGCTTTGACTGTGTGTCACTGTCCCCTTATTATTATTGGTTCCGGTACCGGGGGTTTTCTCTTCAAGCTTTCATGCTACTATGAAGATGTTGATTGTTGATTGTTGAAGCTGCGCATCGACCTTTATTTGGTTATATCAGTTGGGAAACCTTGGCTAATATCCTTTGTTAATTGTTTATTTCAGCTGCTATTTGTTAATTGATAAATGCTATGTGCTAAGTGATATTTATTATTGTTTATTGCTTATTGCATCATAGCATGTCATGTAGTTGCATTAGTAACTTATTGAGATTTATCTCACCCCCTTTCTTTTATCTTTGTTTTTCCTTAACCCCCCCAGGAGGAAAGGATTAGACTCGCTGATCACGAGGAGGACGTCGCGAGGGTTTAGCTTTTTGGGCAAGTTGTTATTGGTGGGTTTACATTACATAAATGTGTAACCTTTTGGGAATAGTTATACCAAACTTGACGTCCATTAGAATTTGTATATTTTATTATTTTGGGTGTAAGCTTATGGAGCTTACACTAGTTTATATTTTATTATTCAAGTTGGATTTCAAAACTTTGTGTTATCATCTTTTTGGTATAAAAGGAAATTTTTATCTTCATTATTTTAGAGTTTATTGTTTAAGTCGACGTCCAGCTCGCGTACTCCGGGCCCGCAGGGTCGGGGTCGTGACAATTGGTATCAGAGCTATGGTTTAGCTCTAAGTATAAGTCTAGGTGGACTAGTATGACCTAGGAGGATAGTTGTGTTCGGAGTGAGTAACGGTTGATGTTTTATGCAGGTAATTGTTCTCATTGGCTAGAAGAAGAACGGGTGAAAGTTCTAGTGGGGCTCAGAATTAGAATGATCTTCGGGAAGAGAACCGTGCTATATTCCAAGGCATGTTTGAGGCGGCCATGAAGGCAATTCATGACCAAGGGCCAAGAGAGGAGCATGTGGCACCTCCGCGATACGGGTTGGAACAATTTCTGAAATTAAAACCAAGGGAGTTCGATGGCGAGCCCGATGTGAAGAAGGCCGAACTATGGATTGAGTCTATGGAGAAAATTTATGATGTGTTTGGGTGCACGGACGAGGATAGGGTCCGGTTTGCGGCTTATAAGCTTGTGGGTGCCACCGAGCATTGGTGGAAAGGGGTTAAAGCGAGTTGGGATGATACTCACACAGTGTATGCGTGGGAATTGTTTGTGCGGAAATTTAAGGAGCATTTCATTCCAGTAGTAGATTAAAACCGAAAAGAGATCGAGCTTCTCAACTTGGAGCAAGGTTTGTTGTCTATAACTCAGTACTCGGCTAAGTTCACAGAATTAGCCCGGTATTGTGACTATCTTGTGAGGACTGAGGAGCAGAAAGCTATGAGATTCATCCGGGGTTTGAAGACTTCTATCCGGACTCAGCTTATAGCCCAGCGGATTCAAACCTATCAGGATGCGGTGGACCGAGCCTACTTGATCGACCAAGATATAGGGGAGAATAAGAAGAAGGTCGAGGTGACTAACACTAGCAAGCAGGGAGGGCAGAGCAAGCCACAAACCCGTTCAGATAACCGAGGTAATTTTGGGGGACAATCTCAGTCCCGAGGGCAACCAATCCCAAGGAACCCGGGCACTACTGCCGGGAACCAAGGGGACCAACATAGGAGACTTTGTTCCTATTGCCAAAAGGAAGGTCATTCAGAGGATCGGTGTTGGAAGAAACAGGGCAAGTGTACCAATTGCGGTCAAATGGGGCATTTTGCAAGGGATTGTACTAGAGGCAGGGGTCAACCGACTGGGGTAGGAGCTGGGGCTCCACAGGGTCAGAAAAGGGATGCTACGGGGAAGCCCAAGGTCCATGGAAGAGTGTTTGCAATGAATCAGCATCAGACAGATGATCCCTCAGTGATTGGAGGTATTGTTTCTATATCTAGTGTGAGCGCGCGTACGTTAGTAGATCCAGGATCATCTCATTCTTACATTTCTGTGCAATTTGCTTCTTTACTAAATGCTGCATATGAGTCTTTGCCCTATGTGTTAGAAGTGTCAACTCCTATGGGAGAGTGTTTGGTGACTGATAAGGTCTTTCGTGCTTGTGATGTGCTTATCTGTGGTCATGTCTTGTGTGCGGACTTGGTAGTTCTTCTGATACAAGATTTTGACATTATTTTGGGTATGGATTGGCTGAGCAAATATCATGCTTCATTCGATTGTCATAGGAAGGTCGTTAATTTTTCTATTCCTGATATGCCTAAATTTGTTTTCGAGGCTATGCCTTTGGGTAGGAATATTCGTATCATTTCTTATGTGAAAGCTAGGAGATTGTTGCATCGTGGTTGTGAGGGGTACTTGGCTAGTGTGCTTGATACTAGGAAAGAATCCCCTAGTTTGAAGAGTGTTTGGGTAGTTAGAGAATTCCCCGATGTTTTCTCTTCTGAATATGATATGCCTCCCGATCGTGAAATAGAGTTTTGTATAGACCTTTTGCCGGGTACGACTCTGATTTCAAAGGCACCATATAGGTTGGCTCCCGCAGAATTGAAGGAACTAAAGGTTCATTTGCAAGAGTTGCTTGATCGAGGGTTTATCCGCCCTAGTGTTTCCCCGTGGGGAGCACCGGTTTTGTTTGTGCGGAAGAAAGACGGTTCTTTGAGATTGTGTATTGATTACCGAAAGTTGAATCAGGTTACAGTGAGGAACAAGTATCCTCTACCTCACATTGATGATTTATTTGATCAGCTTCAAGGGTCCGTGGTGTTTTCTAAACTTGATTTGAGGAGTGGGTACCATCAGTTGAAGATTCGATCGGAGGATATTCCGAAGACTGCCTTTCGCACTCGTTATGGTCATTACGAGTTCTTGGTTATGCCGTTTGGGTTGACTAACGCGCCTGCCGTATTTATGGATTTGATGAACCGGGTTTTCCATCCTTATCTTGATTCGTTCGTGGTGGTCTTCATCGACGACATTCTTGTCTACTCTAAATCTCGAGAGGAGCACGAGCAACACTTGAGGATAGTTTTATCCATTCTTGTGAGGGAGCAGTTGTTTGCGAAGTTTAGTAAATGCGAATTTTGGCTCGAGAAGGTTTCATTTCTGGGTCATGTTATTTCTAAAGATGGGATTTCTGTGGATCCTTCAAAGATAGAATCCATAGTGGATTGGAAGAGACCCGAGACAGTGACCGAGATCACAAGTTTTCTGGGCTTAGCCGGGTATTACAGAAGGTTTATAGAAGGGTTTTCGAGGATTGCTACTCCGATGACTCAGTTGACCCGGAAGGATGTACCGTTTGTGTGGGGTGAAAAATGTCAAAGTAGCTTTGATGAATTAAAGAAGAGATTAACTACGGCTCCTATTCTTGCGTTACCAAATGGAAATGACGATTTAGTAATTTACAGTGATGCTTCGAAAGAGGGTTTGGGTTGTGTTTTGATGCAGAATGGGAAAGTAATTGCTTATGCTTCGAGGAAGTTGACCCCTAGTGAACAGAATTACCCTACCCATGATATGGAGTTGGCTGCGATAGTCTTTGCGTTGCATAAGTGGAAGCATTACCTATATGGAGCGAAGTTTGAGATTTTTACCGATTACAAGAGTTTGAAATACCTCTTCTCTCAAAAGGAATTGAACAACCGGCAGCGTAGGTGGATGGATCTTTTAAAAGATTATGATTTCACCATTTCGTACCACCCAGGCAAAGCAAATGTAGTAGCTGATGCGATCAGTCGAAAATCTTATGTGGCTTCGATGATGGTTTGAGAGTGGAAAATGCTTGAGGATGCTCGAGATTGGCGTCCCCAAGAGTCAAAACGTGGAGCTATTTTTGCGAACCTTAATGTATTTCCCACATTAATTCAACAAATCAAGGATACTCAGAAGGATGACCCAGAGTTGAAGAAGATTATGGTTAATGCTCGGGATAGACAGTATGTGGACTTCCAGCTTGACTCCGAGGGAGTGTTAACTTACCGTAGCAGATTGTGTGTGCCGAATATCGGTGGGATTAAACAGTGAGTTCTTGATGAGGGTCACAAATCCTGGTATACCATTCATCCCGAGAGTACGAAAATGTATCAGGATTTAAAACATCAATTTTGGTGGATTAACATGAAGAGGGAGATTGCAGATTATGTGTCGAAGTGTTTGACCTGTCAACAAGTTAAAGCAGAGCATCAGAGACCCGCAGGTCTTCTTCAGCCTCTTGAAATACCCGAGTGGAAGTGGGAACACATTACGATGGATTTTGTAATCGGACTACCCAGGACTCGAAGGAGGTTCAATGCAGTTTGGGTGATTGTGGACAGGTTGACTAAATCTTCTCATTTCTTTCCCATTGACATTTCCTATTCGATGGAGAAACTTGCGAATTTGTATATTCATGAGATTGTCAGATTACATGGTGTTCCAGTTAGTATTGTGTCAGACAGAGATCGCAGGTTTACATCCCAATTTTGGCAAGCGTTACAGAAGGCTTTGGGTACCGATTTGAGGTTTAGCACCGCATTTCATCCTCAGACTGACGGTCAGTCTGAAAGAACCATTCAGATTCTCGAGGCTATGTAACGGGCTTGCACAGTTGACTTTCCAGATTCGTGGGATACACATCTACCGCTTGCAGAGTTCGCCTACAATAATAGTTATCAGTCGAGTATACAGATGGAACCTTACGAGGCTTTGTATGGGATAAAGTGTAGATCACCTATTTGTTGGGACGAGGTTGGGGAAGCAAAACTTTGGGGTGTTGACATGGTTCAGGACACGGTGGAAAAGGTTAAAATTATTCGGGATCGATTGAAAACAGCCCAGAGTCGACAAAAGAGCTATGCTGATCATCGGAGACGAGATCTTAGTTTTCAGACCGGAGACTTTGTGTTCTTAAAGGTATCTCTGAAAGTGGGCATTCGAAGGTTTAGGAAGAAGGGTAAATTAGCTCCGAGGTTTGTTGGACCGTTTGAGATTTTGGGGAAAGTGGGACTTCTAGCATATCGGCTTGCGTTACCATCTTCTTTGGACCGGTTACATAATGTTTTTCACGTTTCTATGCTTCAGAAGTATGTTCATGATCCATCTCACGTGTTACCGAGGGTACCAGAGGATATAGAGCCCGACATGACCTACGAGGAACGACCGGTTCGGATTCTTGATGCCAAAGTCCAAGAGTTGAGGAACAAGAGCATTGCGTTGGTTAGAGTCCTTTGGAAGAATCATAATATTGAGGAATCGACGTGGGAGCTTCGTGATGAGATAGAGAGGAAATATCCGTGGCTTTTTAATTCGGGTAAGTCTCGTTAAAATTCGGGTCGAATTTTCTTTAAGGGGGAGTGAATGTCACGACCCGAAAACCCGTCTCTATTTTCTAATAATAAATATTTAATTATTTATTTATTTCTTATTTAATTTTTAAATTATTATTTAATTAATAATTATGTGTGCATTTTATGTTTCATAATAAATTATGTCTAGCATTTTATTTGGGTCATTTGTGCTAGTGTAGTATTATTTGGTCTTAGTTCTTAGTAGGAAGTATTGGAGTTGGGTAGAGTAGGGGAGGGGCCCTAAGTGTAACATTTCAAATTATTATTCAACTACTCCCTCTCTTCTCCCTCACCTCTCCCTCATCTCACACTCCATTCCCAACACACTCTCTCTCTCTCTTTGGCTATTGGGTAAGTTTTTTTTCTTCTCTCCCTTCTCTCTTCAATCTAGCTATCTTCCCCTCATTATCTCTCATTTCTCATAATATGAAACTTGTTTAGATCGTCGATAGGATCGTAGGGAGCTAAGAATATTCGAATTCCGTCAACTTTGAAAAAATCCGAGTAAGTTGCTTTTCCCCCATTTTTATGCTAAAGTGTTCATTTCATGTTTATATAATGCTTTAGTTGATACATTTGATGTTTGATTGAGTTTGGGATTTATTTGAAATTTATTTTGGTTTTTGGTTCAAAATGGTGATTGTTATGAATGTTGGGTTTGAATCTTGGTTTGGGGTTATATATGATGTTGATTAGGTCCCCTTTCAGCCTAGATGTTGTTTTTGATTCATTGTTGAACATGTGGAAAGAGTTGATTTTGAGCATTTAGGAAATGGGTGAAATTTGGGTTGAAAATGGAAGAACCCAGCTGCTGAATCCCTCCCAGCCCGTCGACCAGGCGCCCGCCCGCACTGAGCCAGGCCCCCGCTTGCATGGCCTTTTCCTGCGGCCAGACCTTCTGGTCAAATGAACGCCCGCCTGCCCCCTTGCAAGCGCCCGCCCGCTCCCTTGTTCTGGAAAATCTACTTTTTGCTCGTTTAAGACTAGGTGGCTTCCTAGTTTAGGTTTTATTCTTCTAATTAACCTAAGTTAATAGCGTGGAACACTTTATTAATTGGAATTGGTTCCTTTGTGAATAAATATGTCATGAAATTTGATTAAGTACCGTTTTGGGAATGTTAGACACATTTGATGTGTTGTTTGGATTGGTTTACCTTTGTGGTGATTTATTTGGAATGGTTCCCTACTTTGGAATCATTAGTTGTTTATCGTGCTAGTATTTTATTACTTAGCCTTTACTTGAATGTCCAGCTGGTATTTGTGTCTTGTTTGGGCTATGCGAAGCATTATGATGGCACAAGCCAAGTCCATTATGATGTTGACCATTGTTTTGCCCCATTATTTCCCTCCTCCAGATTGGCCTTGGATGTGAGATGAGCTAGCCCCTTTGTGAGCATTTTAGCTATTGGTTTCGGGCTTTGACTGTGTGTCACTGTCCCCTTATTATTATTGGTTCTGGTACCGGGGGTTTTCTCTTCAAGCTTTCATGCTACTATGAAGATGTTGATTGTTGATTGTTGAAGCTGCGCAGCGACCTTTATTTGGTTATATCAGTTGGGAAACATTGGCTAATATCCTTTGTTAATTGTTTATTTCCGCTGCTATCTGTTAATTGATAAATGCTATGTGCTAAGTGATATTTATTATTGTTTATTGCTTATTGCATCATAGCATGTCATGTAGTTGCATTAGTAACTTATTGAGATATATCTCACCCCCTTTCTTTTATCTTTGTTTTTCCTTAACCCCCCCCAGGAGGAAAGGATTAGACTCGCTGATCACGAGGAGGACGTCGCGAGGGTTGAGCTTTTTGGGCAAGTTGTTATTGGTGGGTTTACATTACATAAATGTGTAACCTTTTGGGAATAGTTGTACCAAACTTGACGTCATTAGAATTTGTATATTTTATTATTTTGGGTGTAAGCTTATGGAGCTTACACTAGTTTATATTTTATTATTCAAGTTGGATTTCAAAACTTTGTGTTATCATCTTTTGGTAGAAAAGGAAATTTTTATCTTCATTATTTTAGAGTTTATTGTTTAAGTCGACGTCCAGCTCGCGTCCTCCGGGCCCGCGGGGTCGGGGTCGCGACAGTGTAGGCCAAGTGTGGCTAAAATCCTTGTTCAGGTTGATCTTTTAAAGAAACTCCCGGATAAAATACATGTGGACTGTGGTGATTGTGTCCCAAGTTTCTTTCAAGTCATTGATTATGAAAATCTGCCATTGTATTGTCAGCATTGTTCCTTGATTGGGCATGATAACGCCTCTTACCGTGTTCTTAACAATTATAAGCAATCTCAAAAGGTTGATGGGAAAAAATTGGGAGAAAAGCCTAGCAAATCTGGTGAAGGAAAAATGGAAAACAAGACTGAAAAGGTTTTAAAGGATGATCCTAAAACTAGCAGGGATAGTTTGAAAGTGATCCCACAATCCGAGGTCCCCAAGGTTGCAAGGAGGGGTATTGCTCTGCCTAAATCTGTTAATGAGGCTTTGACTAAGAAAAGGCAAAATGAGGATCAGATTGGTCCCAATAGACAAGAAACTATTCCCCCAATACAAGATATTACGAAGCTGTGTAAGACTATAGGAGATGATATGGCAATGCTGCCTAGCATTTCTACTCCAAAAAGTAGGGTCAGATGCAATATAGAAGGATCTCTCAATCTTTCACCTAGAGCTCCCCGTGTCACTTCTAGTGATCATGTTAAGGCTCTACATTCTGCATTCAAGGCAAGTGGACAGACTGTGGATGATGATGGATTCACATTGGTAGCCTCCCGAAAGAAGAAGAAAAAGGATGGAGGGGATGTTTCAAGTCCTATCTCGTTTACTCCTGGGAATTAAGGTATACCCCCACTTTATACTTCTTTTAAAGTTAGTTTTTTAATGGTAGGTGTTCTTAGTTGGAATATTCGTGGTATTGGTAATTCCGGTTCTTTGAGAAGAGCTAAACAGCTACTTTGTATTCATAAGATTTCTATGGCTGGTTTTTATGAGCCAAAGATTGATATGTCTAATGTTCAGTCTTATGCTCGTAAACTTGGTTGCTCTGGTTGTGTCTCTAATTGTTCAGGGGCTATTTTGGGTTTTCTGGAAACATGGCCTCAATTGTGAAGTTATTGATGATACACATCAGATCATTTCTCTCCGTGTCTCTCATTATCAATGGCCCCATGCAGTCATTATTTCTTTTGTTTATGCTAGCTGTAACAAATATGAAAGGAGAGATTTGTGGGATTCTTTATTTTCTCTTGGCGATACTCATCTTCCTTGGTTAGTCTCTGGTGATTTTAACATTGTTGCTCATCAAGGAGAGAAATTAGGGGGACAGCCAGTTCAAGAAAAATGGGTGGCTGAATTTGTTGATGCTTCTATTGGATCTGGATTAATAGATGCGGGATATCAAGGTAACCCCCTATACGTGGTGGAATAAACAGAGGTGGGCTACTATATGTCAACGCTTGGATAGGGCTTTCTATAATGAGGAATGGCTGCGGTTATTTCATTCAACCATGGTGGCTCACTTGAATAAGACTTGCTCAGACCATTCTCCTCTTCATATATCTGTAAAGATTACTGCTGAAGCGACTCGAGGTGCATTTCGATTCTTAAATGAATGGGTTAATAGCCCAAATATTCTTCCTCTTGTAAAGGAAAAGTGGAATATTACGGCGGAGGGCAGGCCTATGGTTAAGTTTTCTAATAAATTGGGTGTTCTTCGTAAGGCTCTTTCTATTTGGAATAAAGATCATTTTGGTAGGATTGACCAACAAGTTGTGATGGCTGAAAATGAGGTTGCTGCCAAAGAATTGGTTTATCAACAAGCCCCCACTGAAGAGAATAGAGCAGATCTTCATTTAGCTCAAGCAAATCTATCATATCGCTTAAAAAATGAAGATGATTTTTGGAAACAAAAGGCAAATCTTTCTTGGATCAAGGATGGGGACCGTAACACCTCATATTTCCATACGTGTGTGAAGAAAAAGAGACATAAATTACATATTCATTGTATTCAAAATTCAAATGGGGATTGGATTACATCAAAGGAAGATATTCAAAATGAGGCAGTTAATTTCTTCTCCTCCTTGCTAACTATGCATCACGACATTCCTTCTGAAGACCTCCTTCATGTTATTCCTCAGCTTATTAATGAGGAAGATAATAATGCCCTTTCAGCCATTCCTTCGAGGGAGGAGATTCTCGAGACTATATCTAGTATGAGTGCCACAAGTGCTGCTGGTCCCGATGGTTTTACGAGGGAATTTTATAAAGTGTGCTGGCCTATCATCAAGGAGGATTTATTCTTAGCTATTGGGGATTTCTTCTCGGGTTTTTCCATGCCTTGAAGTTGGACGAGTACTCTTGTTGTGCTTATTCCAAAGGTGTCAGCCCCCACTAACTTTGGTGAGATGCGTCCCATTAGTCTTTGTAACTTCTCAAATAAAATCGTCACGAAGCTCATGACAAGTAGATTAGCCAATATTCTGCCCCGTGTAATTTCTCCCCAACAAAGTGGTTTTGTTCAAGGCTGCCTCATCCATGATAATGCTCTCCTTGCACAAGAAATGTTTAATTGCCTTACTAAGAAGGTTCGGGGGTCGAATGTCGTGCTAAAGCTGGATATGTCGAAGGCTTATGATCATGTCTCATGGTTTGCACTGATCAAGGTCCTTCGCAGATTTGGCTTCTCTGAGGTTTGGATTGATATTATTTACAGATGTATCTCTTTTTGTTGGTATTCCATCCTTGTCAATGGAGAAAGCTGTGGTTTTTTCCACTCCACAAGGGGTCTTCGCCAGGGTGATCCTATTTCGCCTACGTTATTCAAATATTATGGCTGAAGTTCTTAGTTGTGGTATTAATCTTTTGCATAACAGATTTGAGCATCATAGATACCACACAACCGATCCTAATGTTCCTGTAATATCCCACCTTGCCTATGCCGATGATGTGATTGTTTTCTGTAAAGGGAGTAGAGATTCTCTAGATCTTCATATGCGTTGCAGGGAATGGTACCAAAATTTCTCAGGGCATCAATGCTGCGAAATCTTGCTTTGTTACGGGAAAGCATAATACAGCTCGGGATTCTATCATTGCTCATACAACGGGATTCATCAAGAAGGAGTTACCAATTATTTATTTGGGTTGTCCTCTCTACGTTGGTCGCAAGAAAAATAGCTTTTTTCAGCCTATTATTCGGAAGATGGAGGATAGGCTCCATTATGTGTGCATGGGTTTGTTTGAGTTGGGTAAGGATAGGGTCCTCTTTTTCCGAGATCAGTTTGTTCGGGTTCTTTACCGAAGATCTTCTTGGCACCCTTTGGGTCAGATTGGTACACTTAACCAGATCTTATAAGTAGGCAAACTTCCGTTCGCAGTTCGCCTAGGGATAGTGGAACCTCGTTGTGACGGGGCGGGATGTCTATCTCCTCCGCCTCCTTGAATATTTCGGCCCAGGACAAAGGTTGGTCGGGTTTGGGACCTTCTTTGTCTAGGGAATTTATTTCACTAGCTAACTCATCTAAAGATAACAGGTAGCAAGAATTTCCTTTATTATTAATCATTGGGGTACAACTTGTTCCATCACAGTCCACCACAACAAGCTCAGTCGGATCAGTGATCTCACTAATTCCACCATGTGTACATCACTAGCTATAGTGTCCCTAGGGTCTTCTATGACGCCCGCGTGGATGAGCTCTTGTATGGCTTTCTTGAGGGTGAAGCATTCTTCGGTAGCATGACCGGTACACTTGTTGTAGTAGCAGAATTTTGACAGGTCGCTGTGGAGATGAGGAGGTGTCCTTCTAGTGGTCCGAGGACCCTTTTCTTCACAAGAACTTGGAGGACGCTGGCCATTGTCACCTTTGATTGGGCAAAGAATCAGTGAGCTCTAGGATGCTGATTTCACTTGTTTGAACCATGTTAACTCCACCATTGTTGGGAAGAGGATTATTCACCACGTTGGGACCCTTCGGTTTTTCAATCTTCTTGTCGTTGATTAACCCTTAGACCACACGATTCAATTGGAGGCTCCGTTGTGTGTCCTATATATTTGTGGTAATTGCAAAACTTGGAAGCATCCAAGTTGGCTCGCGGATTAGCCGGTCGGTAGTTTTCCAATGGCTTGACGAGGCCTCTCTTGACTAGCACATCAAAGAAATTTCCCATAGGCATGCCAAAGTCATCAAAATGTTCCTTTTCACGTTGCAGTGGAGCCCTATTTCCTTTCGTGACGTCTTGGACATCAAACAGAGTATCACTTTGGACCATGCTGACTTGTTCGACAGCTTCTTTCCCACCCTTAGGCATAGGGTTCGTGGGAGCTTTGTAACGGAAGGTGTTGTTGTTGCCTTTGGTGTTGTCTTTCGGTGGCACAATTTCGGTGATACCAGCTTCATCATACCTTACTCCGGCGTCAACCATTTCTCGCAAGTCGGGGAAGTAACCATTACCGATGGCCACTTTCAGTTCAAGGAGCAAGCATTTATATAAAATCTGCTTATGTTCTTTTGCCTTTTGGGGATATTGGACCTCGCACAGTCTGTGGTTCCACCTCTTGTAGAAGTCGTAGATAGGCTCGCCGGGCCTCTGTATGGTGTTCTCAAGGTCGGTTCGGTTCACATGCCAGTCCACATTGGCTTGGTATTTCTCACAGAACATGGCACTAATTTGATCTCAAGTTTGCCTCTCGCTCGGGTCTAGTCCCAAGAACCAGCGTAGGGCTATACCATCCAAAGTGCTATGGAAAACACGGGCCATTTGCTCATTGGTGCAATCTCGAGCCCTCATAGCTAGCATATAACTATCCAAGTGAGTCTTAAGGCAAGAATCACCAAGGAACATCTCCACTTTAGGCATCTTGAAATCCTTTAGGAGAGCCCCAACTTGGCTAGGATTGATTGTCTTGGTGGTAGGAGATGTCAGGGATGGATTCTGGCAAAGTGATAGGATGAGTTGTTGAGGTGGTAGGCGCGGCCATCCCAACACTAAAAGGTAGTGACGGCGGAGGTAGCTTGCTAGTGGAGAGATAGCCAACAAGCAGTTCGGGGGAAGGTTCATAGGCGCCTTTGTTCTTGCTCATGGTAGTGGTTCCCCTTTAGCCATAGAGGGAAAGAGGTGGGACACTTATGTAGCTTTTCAAGTGGAAGGTAGGGGCATTGGTGTTGGTGGGATAGTTGGTGTTAACTTCTTCATCTTCAACAGAGACAAGGTCATCACCATAGACTATTACCTCGGCTCCTTTCTTTTGAATGTGGCTCCTCAACTGTTGGTTGTGATTCTCTAAAGTCTTGTTACTCTCCTCGAGATTCTTGATTTTATCTTCGAGACCGGCGAGGAAGTTTTGAAGGCTTGGGGGAAGGCTATTGAGGTTAGCCTCGGTGTTGAGCTCAGCGGTGCTATCGGTAGGAGCGACGAAGGCTGCAGAGACTGAAGTAGAAGCGGGAGTTATCATTGGAGATGTTGAGACTGAGAGCGGGGATGGATCAGAAGCTTCACGTTGTAGTTGACCACCCGAACAGATCCAAACTTGATTTGTTGAAAGGTTGGAGGGAGGCGAATTTTAGGAGGGGAGAGGCTCATGCAAAGTATGTTTTAATTTACAGAAAATTGTACATTGTTTACATCCTAATTGGTTGGAAAGGGTACCCCTTTTTCGCAACTAACTAGAAGCTACGATTAGTGGAGGCCATCACTACATCTATAGACACCTCGTTTTTCACTTGCCTTGCACACCCCCTAACGAACAATTCGGGCGAGGGTCCTATAGGGCACGCAGCTTCCACCAATCAACGGATCCTACGACTAACCCGTCTACATCCTACACAAGTTAATGATGAGCGGAGATCTTGACAACAAACACTCATCTTACCATGGCACGTCCCTTGTATGGCCAATTCTTTTTGTTCACTTTCTCTCAAAGATCTCGACTCATTATTGATTTGGGGATGAATCGACATGGACAACACGTTATTTGTCTAGTAAGAAAAAGCTAGCCAAACCAACCGGTCGCAAGTTTAGAGTGTCCTAACCTTTACGTGTGGGTTGACACGAGTAAGGTAAAAGGTCCCCATCGCTCGCAAAGCGTACACGATGAGTGGAGGAAATGAGTGTGTCGAAAGAGGGCGATAATAGCATCACTAATTTCTGCACATCGAATGTTCCGAGGGTAATGAGGGTCTGTGCAGTGCTGACACGGACTAGTGGTATTGTGTGGCAAGAAACTAATTTTTTTTAGGGAGAAAAAAAGAAGTTTATTTGATGTTTGTATGATGCGATGCAATGCAATGCAAGATATATAGAAGAAAAGAATGAACATCATGATAATAATGAAAGTTAGACCCACTAAGTTTGAAACAGATTCGAAGCATGTCCCCAGCAGAGTCGCCACTGTGAATACCTCTTTCCGATGAAGCGATGCATGGGAAGTTTCTTGTGATAATTATTTGATAAAAAGGAGATATTCATAGGCTGTGTACGGTGTTTTGAGACCGTATCCGAAGATTGCCTACGTTCTTCTCAATGTGAGAAGCTCAGGTCAGGGTAGTTCGAGAAGAATTCAGAATAGGCAAAAGAAACGGGATCATGCATATTGAATGGGGAGATTTACCTAAATATTAGGGTTTAGAAGTAGTTCCTAGATCATGTTCAGGTTGATGAACCCTAGATCATCATCGGCTATGAAATAATATATTAATCATGAAGATCGAAACCCTAAATCTAGCATAAATAAGGTTTTAATCTAAGAGCATGAAGAACATGTGAAGAAAATATTATGAACATATGAATATATGAAGAACATATGAATAAACATGTTAAGAACATGAATATTATGAATCTAAACTAAGAACATGTCAAGAACATGAAGATAAAGTTAGAAAACTTACCTATGTTGGCAAGAATCAATCTTGGATCTTCTTAGGAACTTTGAGGATGTTCTTAGATGCTTGAAAGGCTTGATTTGAGAGAAAAATCATCACTTAAGAGTCTTGGCATCTCTAAGAAACAATGCTTGGAATTCTAGAATCGGGATCCTTAATTTTGAGGCAAGGGGGCTTTATATAGGAAACTGGCGGAGAGATCTTGTTGGATTTTGAGCAAACATGCGCAGCGGAATAAAACCCAAAAGCCTATATCCATTCAAGATGATTAAATTAATACATAGGTGAATTTAGAATACTAACCGTGATGGAGAGCTTTAAATTTTTTTTGATCTTCAATCTTTGTTCTTCGCGCTTCTTTGAATCACAAACGCAGGAACACGAACAAGAAGATGATTAAGCAATCACCCTCTATGGATATCCATATGCGAACGAATTGTTGGTAGTGGTGCCCTAGGCACGTTTAATAAACGTTGTAATTGTTATCATTTATTTCATATCAATAAAGAGATGTTTTGATTATTATTGTTGTTCATGTTTACTTATAATATTTTCATCCCTAGTACTTGTTAAGCACTAGTATAAAGGCTAAATGATCATGAGATGATCATGTTAGATTTATGGGTACTTATTTGGAACAAGGTACTGGACATGACCCGCTGTATGATATTTATGTTATGGTCTATGTCGTACATATATCTCATATTAGTTATGTCATTTGAATCCTTAGACATGAAGTTATTATAGTCTTCCACTTGATGAATATTATGTTTGACATATTCAAACGCTATCTTTAACCGGGTAGTTATAAAGGATATGATTGGCATGATCGGATTCATTTAGGGAAGAATAATAAGCTAAATGGATTTGTCCCTCTTCAGAGAGATGTCAAGCTTGGGCCCCTCGTAGGAATGATGTTGATGAAATGTTCGGACGGACTCAAATGAATTGATTAGATCAATGTCATTTGGATTATCAACATATTCGGAATCGAGAAAGTATTGAACAAAACAAGTTGACTTGTTGACCATGACTTGTGTTCAATGACATCGTAGACAAAGGGATTGTGACATGTTCTAAAAGGAATGCGAACTTGTATCTAGTTACACTATTTGAGTAGGTATGACGGTTTGCTAGAACCTAATCATATCTTATGGGTTCATGTTTGAGCCCATTACCAACTTAGTGTAATCCTAGAGGGTCACACACAAATAGAACGAATCATAAAGGACTAAATTGGGATTATGGAAAAATGTCAGATTTTGGCTCTGGCACGGTCGTGCGCCTTAAAATGGCACGGTCGTGCCATAAATCCAAACCAAGGCAAACCTGTCGACATGTTTGGCACGACCGTGCCAAGAAGTAAAGCACGACCGTGCCGAAAATGGTCAACTGGGGGAAATCACGCGGACCTGATGGCACGACCGTGCCAGTCAAGTCGGTCAGAATTCTTTGTTGCCTAATGTCACGCCCCGGAAATCTCAAAAATCCATAAATATAAAATTTATATAATATGCATCTCCAAAATACAAAATACCCAACACGGGCGTGTGAATTCAACTATGAAATCTATACCATCAAACAACACCTCAACGAGATTATAACTCGGAGACTAGAAACAAATGCGGAAGCAAGAACAACTATTAACAAAAATACCCAAAGTACAACAGTATATACAAAACATTGAACGACTACGAACCCATAGTAAAATACATAAAGGCTCTGAATAGCAACTATCCCAATTATGATCAACCTGCTCAGAAGATTCCCGCTACAATGGACCTCACAACGCTACCACTTGCTTTCCTGGGGTGGGGGTAAGGAAAAACAATTTGAAACAAGAAACGGGGTGAGATAAAATCTCAGTAAGTTACTAAATGCATCTACATGGCATAATATCATGCAAATCAACGATATAACTGAACAAGTAAATCACATAACAACAAATGAGAAAGCTCCCTATCGCCAACTGTCCCATACCAGTTGGAAATAACGACTAACTCATCATGCAGCACATAAGACTGAAATAAACACGTAACAAAGGATACTTAGCCAAGGTTTCACCAAACTGATAGAACAATCGCTGCGCAGCTTCAACCGATCAACCAATCAACAATAGCAGTATAACAACTGAAGAGAACCCCGGTCAGAACCGACCAATCAATCAATCAACCCATCAAGCCATCTTCATAGTAGCATAAAAGCTGAAGAGAAAATCCCCGGTCAGAAGCGACCAATCAACCATCGATCAAACAAACCATCTTCATAGTAGCATAAAAGCTGAAGAGAAACCCGGTACCGGAACCAATAACCAAATAAAGTGTCACAAGGGACGGGAGACATGCCACAAAGTCATGCTCCAAGTAAAGCTAAAATGCACACAAAGGAGCTAGCTCTTCTCACATCCAAGGCCAATCTGGAGGAGGGTAATAATGGGGCAAAACAATGGTCAACATCACAATGGACTTGGCTGTGCCATCATAATGTTTCGCATCGCCCAAACACACACAAAATACCAGATGGAGTTTCAAGTAAAGGCTAAGTAATAAAATACTAGCACAATAAACAACCATTGATTCCAAAGTAGGGAATCATACCAATTAATCACCATAAAAGATGCAAACGATTACTCAAGACGAGTTCAACAACAATAGCACAAGGAGTTTCTCATAAAAGAGTCCAACAACATTGACCATTAAAACATAATGATTCCAAGATAAGGCACGTACCAATTACATCCTAAATATGATACCCACAAGTTACTCATAAGGAACACAACCCAAACGGTCGCTCACAAATAGTACAACGACTATAACCCAAAATTATCCTAAACGTTTACTCATAAAGATGTACTAGGACTATGAACTCAACCATCTCATCACACCTGGAATTCCAAAGTAGGAACTCAGAATGAATACACCTTAAGGTTAATCAAACCGTGGTACCCAATTGCCAATTCACGCTTTACCTCCGTTCATAACGAACTAATTCTAAATACCCCAAACGAATCCAAAAGGTTACACTTATTAGAACATGATCAGGACAGGACTAAACCCTACACCTTGGTGTTCAATAACAACCCTCTAGGTACTATAGGACATCGCCTAAAACCTAGACCAAGTCTTACTCGAAAATCAATTCGATTGGAACAATCACGAACACATCATAAGATGCCGAAACATTCCCAAATAATACTTGATCAAATTACATAACACCATTGTTCACAAAGGAACCAATTTCAATTACTAAAGTGTTCTACGGTGCCCAACTAAGTCAACTAGAATAGTACTATGGAACCTAGACCGAGACTACACTTTGATCTTAAGCCTCAACAATAAGATAATCATTCTGGTTTACAACCATGCGTCCAATAGAACCATTGCGTAGTACTCGAAAAGAGCTTTCCAACGATAGTTTACACGTCCAAAACGGAGTCCGGACGAAGAAGTTATGGTCTCCGGAAGATTGAACGTAAAACGGACAATTTTTATAAAGTGTTCGGCCGGACATTATGAAAAATCCCTGTTTTAGCTCCGAATTTCACTCATTTCGTTCTAAATCTTAGGAGTACCTATATATACTTCTATCCTAACATTTAAAGACAAGAAAACTCAATTCATGTGCCTCTAAAACCCAAATAACCCAAAATTATTAAAGAACATAAAACTAAATTTTACAACACAAACCTAATCACAAGGGACCCAACTCTATCACTAGAGTGCACTACAATGCTCACTAAGGTCGACTAGAAGGACACCCAAGACTTACACCAAAACGCATTCTTCAATCACACAAAATAACAAATGAAAACTTTCAGAGGTTCTGTGCGGCCGCCCACTCTAGCTTGTGCGGTCGCCCAAAAAGCCAACAAACAAGAACAAAACCTTTCAGATAGATGTGCGGTCGCCCTACCAATAATGGGCGGTCGCCCAACCCTCTGGTCTGTCGGAAATCGGGAAGAACAAACTGGGTTCTTCCATTTTCATACCAAAACACATTTTCACTAAAATCCAACCTTCTAACTAGTATACTAATGTACCCAAAACAACTTATATGTCTAAAAAGACTAATATAACAACATTTAACAACCAATATCAAGATCAAATCCAACATTTAGAGAATCACCATTTTCTTGACCAAAACTCTAATAAATTCCAAATAAATTCTAAACTCAACCAAACTTCAAATATAACAACATTTAGCATCATATAAACATGATATGAACATTTTAGCATAAAAATGGGGGAAAAGCAACTTACCCGGATTTTCTCAAAGTTGCCGGAACTCGAATATTTTTGGCTTCCTACGATCATATCGACGATCTAAACAAGTTTCATGTTTTAAGAAATGAGAAATAATGAGAGGAAGATGGCTAAAAAGAAGAGAGAAGGGGGAGAGAAATCTTACCTTTTCTACCCAACAATGGAGGAGAGAGAGAGAGAGAGAGAGAGAGAAATGAAAATGTGAGGTGAGGGAGGAGGAAGGAGGATGATTATTAAAACAAAATGTTACACCTAGGCCCTTCTACTACTACCAAGAACAATTAAACCCATACTCCCCACCATTAACTAAGACTTGCTAACTCTACACTAGCACAAATGATCGATTAAAATGCTAGGCATAAAATATTATGCCACACAAAATGCACACATAATTATTTAAATAGATAATAATTTAAATAAATAAATAAGCAATAAATAAATAATTAAATATTTATTACTAAGAAAATAGAGGCGGGTTTTCGGGTCGTTACAATCTACCCTCCTTAAAAAGAATTCGCCCACGAATTCACTCATCAAACTTCACCACACGCGGTCATAATGAGGCGACAAAATATCAACTCGCATAAAGCACTTGTAACCCCAAATCAAGTACCTATTAAAGATTTCAGACATCAATTCCATGACTCAAATAAACCAACACATAATGAACACATACATATCTCAAGCATATTCATATCAACATCCTAAAGTTAACTTCCTCTTTCATCCCGAATTTCACATTCTCAAAACTATCACTTGTTCACCAATTCTGAGACACAGCTGGTTTGATCCTAATTAGCATCAGGCTCACCATCGACCCTTAAATCATCAACATCCATAAGCTTTACTTTCCCGGTTCACCCGTACGCATTGACGATCTAAACATCATACCAAGTAATCATACTACTACCCGAACAAATAAGAGAAGGAATAGGCTAACGATTATTGTCACCCAATGACTCAATGATATACTCAAAATTTACCGTCATCAACTATCCGATCGAATGAGATTCCCCTACCACACCCACTTCCTCATGATATAAAGCATAATACAGTCAAAAATCTTTGAATTTCTCAAACTACTTGCATTACCTCATACTTAGTTTTCTAAGGAAATATCCAGAAATTCAAAACATTAAGCCATCTCGAGCTTAATCAACTTCTTAACCATGAAAAGTTAAAGAATTTCTCATCCTCCAAATGTTCACCGCGTGACTATATCTCTAAGGATTACCATTAAAGTAGCAACTGTAACGATCCGAAATTTTCACAATCTTTGTTTCAATAAATAGTAATATATTACAACTTACAACTCTAAAAGATATTACAAAGGATCGCTAATAACCCAAAATATTCAATAAACTGCTCCGTCCCAATACAAAATCATAGCACCCCTTTAATATGCCCAAGTATCTATACTCAACTTCCTTTACAAATTCTTAATCCAAACGAGGGCGCCACCAAGAAAAGATTCAGAACCATGTGACAACTGTTCACTAAAACCCAAAAACGCCTTTAATATTGTTCGAGAATTTCTTACTTTCTCAAAATATGTGTAGTCCTTTAAACTGAACACGCTTACTATCATTAATGATTATAACTTCCACAATATACTCATAACTCGTATTGCTTTAACTCAATTCCAGTCATGTATTAAAATGATCCCAAAAGTATCATAACTCAACTTCTTATTATGACCCGTAATAAATTAAGTATTCCCTCATACTAAACAATTCCGATGCACTCACGTAGATGTACTAAAAGTAAAGAAACATCTCCTATCAGGAAATTCTCAAATTGAATCTTTAACTCTTTTAACCCAATCGATACTATATGTCCACCGATCCACCTATCAGTATTGTAGCTTATATTAACTCATCATATAACCCAAGTTCCCTATCGATCAAGCGACATATTTCCCCCAATATAAATTATACCCAAGACTTCAAAATTAATATTGCCAACAGAATAAGCTAAATTCCATGCACAACCTTCTAATAAAGATTTTCTGATTTTCAATATAGAACCTGAACATTATATATACTTAGTATGCTCCTAAACAAGTCAAACACACTAATATAGAAATATTTCCCCACCTATCGATGGCACCCAAGAAATTCGAGACACCTTGAAAGCTGGGCCATACTACTTAATTCGTCAATATCCTGTATAGGTGACATAACCAATTCACCTTACCTCAATCAGTATAAATCACGAAATTTCGTACTCGAGAATACACCTCAACATAAATCACTTAGTAAGAACAAACATACGAACATAGCACAAGACATTTCCACTTTACGAGATAGGTACGTCCAAGCCATCAAAACTCGCACTCTCGATTCCCAAGCCGACAAATCCCCAATGGAACCAACACTATTGACACCAATCCTATACTTGATAAACCACAAGAGAAGAAACACTCGACGTCAATATCACGACTCATAACTCAACAAACTTCTAACTTAACTTCATACTTTCAAGAAAACTTAGTTTCTAAACCACTCAAAATCATAACACCCGAGTATTGAAACCTATTCAATATCAGAGTTCTTATTCCCCTTCAAGATCTAAAACCATTGCTCTGATACCAACTGTCACGCCCCGGAAATCTCAAAAATCCATAAATATAAAATTTATATAATATGCATCTCCAAAATACAAAATACCCAACACGGGCGCGTGAATTCAACTATGAAATCTATACCATCAAACAACACCTCAACGAGATTATAACTCGGAGACTAGAAACAAATGCGGAAGCAAGAACAACTATTAACAAAAATACCCAAAGTACAACAGTATATACAAAACACTGAACGACTACGAACCCATAGTAAAATACATAAAGGCTCTGAATAGCAACTATCCCAATTACGATCAACCTGCTCAGAAGATTCCCGCTACAATGGACCTCACAACGCTACCACTTGCTTTCCTGGGGGGGGGGTAAGGAAAAACAATTTGAAACAAGAAACGGGGTGAGATAAAATCTCAGTAAGTTACTAAATGCATCTACATGGCATAATATCATGCAAATCAACGATATAACTGAACAAGTAAATCACATAACAACAAATGAGAAAGCTCCCTATCGCCAACTGTCCCATACCAGTTGGAAATAACGACTAACTCATCATGCAGCACATAAGACTGAAATAAACACGTAACAAAGGATACTTAGCCAAGGTTTCACCAAACTGATAGAACAATCGCTGCGCAGCTTCAACCGATCAACCAATCAACAATAGCAGTATAACAACTGAAGAGAACCCGGTCAGAACCGACCAATCAATCAATCAACCCATCAAGCCATCTTCATAGTAGCATAAAAGCTGAAGAGAAAACCCCCGGTCAGAAGCGACCAATCAACCCATCGATCAAACAAACCATCTTCATAGTAGCATAAAAGCTGAAGAGAAACCCGGTACCGGAACCAATAACCAAATGAAGTGTCATAAGGGATGGGAGACATGCCACAAAGTCATGCTCCAAGTAAAGCTAAAATGCACACAAAGGAGCTAGCTCTTCTCACATCCAAGGCCAATCTGGAGGAGGGTAATAATGGGGCAAAACAATGGTCAACATCACAATGGACTTGGCTGTGCCATCATAATGTTTCGCATCGCCCAAACACACACAAAATACCAGCTGGACTTTCAAGTAAAGGCTAAGTAATAAAATACTAGCACAATAAACAACCATTGATTCCAAAGTAGGGAATCATACCAATTAATCACCATAAAAGATGCAAATGATTACTCAAGAAGAGTTCAACAACAATAGCACAAGGAGTTTCTCATAAAAGAGTCCAACAACATTGACCATTAAAACATAATGATTCCAAGATAAGGCACGTACCAATTACATCCTAAATATGAAACCCACAAGTTACTCATAAGGAATACAACCCAAACGGTCGCTCACAAATAGTACAACGACTATAACCCAAAATTATCCTAAACGTTTACTCATAAAGATGTACTAGGACTATGAACTCAACCATCTCATCACACCTGGAATTCCAAAGTAGGAACTCAGAATGAATACACCTTAAGGTTAATCAAACCGTGGTACCCAATTGCCAATTCACGCTTTACCTCCGTTCATAACGAACTAATTCTAAATACCCCAAACGAATCCAAAAGGTTACACTTATTAGAACATGATCAGGACAGGACTAAACCCTACACCTTGGTGTTCAATAACAACCCTCTAGGTACTATAGGACATCGCCTAAAACCTAAACCAAGTCTTACTCGAAAATCAATTCTATTGGAACAATCACGAACACATCATAAGATGCCCAAACATTCCCAAATAATACTTGATCAAATTACATAACACCATTGTTCACAAAGGAACCAATTTCAATTACTAAAGTGTTCTACGGTGCCCAACTAAGTCAACTAGAATAGTACTATGGAACCTAGACCGAGACTACACTTTGATCTTAAGCCTCAACAATAAGATAATCATTCTGGTTTACAACCATGCGTCCAATAGAACCATTGCGTAGTACTCGAAAAGATCTTTCCAACGATAGTTTACACGTCCAAAACGGAGTCCGGACGAAGAAGTTATGGTCTCCGGAAGATTGAACGTAAAACGGACAATTTTTATAAAGTGTTCGGCCGGACATTATGAAAAATCCCTGTTTAGCTCCGAATTTCACTCATTTCGTTCTAAATCTTAGGAGTACCTATATATACTTCTATCCTAACATTTAAAGACAAGAAAACTCAATTCATGTGCCTCTAAAACCCAAATAACCCCAAAATTATTAAAGAACATAAAACTAAATTTTACAACACAAACCTAATCACAAGGGACCCAACTCTATCACTAGAGTGCACTACAATGCTCACTAAGGTCGACTAGAAGGACACCCAAGACTTAGACCAAAACGCATTCTTCAATCACACAAAATAACAAATGAAAACTTTCAGAGGTTCTGTGCGGCCGCCCACTCTAGCTTGTGCGGTCGCCCAAAAAGCCAACAAACAAGAACAAAACCTTTCAGATAGATGTGCGGTCGCCCTACCAATAATGGGCGGTCGCCCAACCCTCTGGTCTGTCGGAAATCGGGAAGAACAAACTGGGTTCTTCCATTTTCATACCAAAACACATTTTCACCAAAATCCAACCTTCTAACTAGTATACTAATGTACCCAAAACAACTTATAAGTCTGAACGACATAAACCGACTTGGGTAAATGGGTCCCATATGCTCGGGGCCCGTACACCTAAAAGGCCTATACCGAGAAGCCATTCACCAGACTACTAGGCTTTTAGGCCGACATCAATAAAGCCGATCAGGCAGACCTTGCCTAGAACGAGTTACTAGTAGCCCAATCCCTAACCGGCCTCAATGACGAGCCGAGTTAGATGACGGGCCGACATACATCAGAAGCCTCCCATTATCGTCGGGAGTCCACTGACAAGAGTCATAACACAACTCTAACAGTGAAGATCCTTATCTAAACAAGGATATCTTTTCTACAAGATAACTGGGATATTACTCATCCTTATTAAGAGTCTATCTCCAAGGAATACGAGTCCCACATTAACACGGGCTCCCTGGCTTTCTTAACAAGTCAGGACTCTTACACCCACACCTATATAAACAGGTCCTCTACACGGGAAACGGGTAAGAAACTTTTAGACTCTCGACTGGTCAATTGATTCTACACTCATATTTACTACCCAAATACTTATTCTCACGCCGGAGGGCCTTCGCCGGTGGAGCCCCGGCGTAGTTTACGTTTGTTATTTGTGCGCAGATCTGACAGGAGGGTTCTCATTGCTGGATTTATCCGAACCACTAGACGAAGGGCTGATCCGACACGTTTTTGGCAGCATCAGTTTGGTTCCATTGCCGGGAACGTTCATTTGGAGAGCCTCTTTGTTCGGAAAAACCACAAATTTCCTCATGTCTGAAGTTCATGCCGACGGTCGAGAAACTAGTGTTACCCCGGACGCTACTCTCAATCCGCCCCCGCCTCTTAACGGGGCAAATAACAATGTCCAGAATCAAGGTCTCCCCCCTCAGCCTCAGGGGGGCGGAATGCATACCCGATCACGAGGGCCACCACCTGAGGTGGTTAATCAATATGGGCGACGGAGACGGACACTTTCTCGCCCTCAACCTTCCGAAGCTGGTCCTTCCAGGCCCCCACCTATTGATAGAAGGACGCTATTACATCAAAATGTTTCAACCCTTCAGCAACTGGCCGATGCTCAAAGGGTTCTCCTGGAATTCGATCCCGATCATTCCTTAGCACCCTTCGCCCAGCCCTCTGATACAAGGGGAGCTTTCGGAGGCGGAGAAAGAAGTGAACGTAGGGGAAACCCGCGCACTGATGAGAGACGTCATCAAGGACCGCGCAATGCACCCCCAGAAAATCAAGCAGCGCCACCAAGCCGACTGAAAGGCCGACTCGGCCCAGTCAATCCCGATGTCGGTGATCTGAGAGATCAGATAAACCGCAGGAGAGAAGAGGAGGCTGAATCTCCAGATGTGAGATATCTAGGAGAGAGGCGCCGATGGCAAAACCAAGAACAGATCCCACCAAGACAAGACCCGCCCCGTCACACTCCTCCGAGACGACACCGTGACGATCCGGACATAAGCCGAGTTGATGGTAGAAGCCGAGACAAAGAAAGGGATAGGCCAAAAATTTCCCATCGTAGCTCGGGATTCAGTGAACAGGTCATTTTAGATCTGCAGGAGAGAATGGAAAACATTGAGATGAACCAGGGACAGAGGAAGGTCAAGATCGACTATGATGCGATGCGTCCTTTCGCTCAGTGGATTAAGGATTCTCCACCTAACCCCCGGCTAAAACTTCCTCATCTCGACAAATACTCAGGCAATTCTGATGCCATGGATCACCTCCAATCTTTCGAAGGCATGATGGCCTTGGTTTCCAACAAAGACGACGTACTTTGCAAAGCCTTTGCTAGTACGTTAGTTGGGGCAGCCCGATCCTGGTTCATGGATCTAGAAAAGAAGAGCATCAATTCCTTCTCTAAATTGAAGACGGGTTTTCTAGAGTATTTTGCCACTGCGGGAGCCAGGAAGAAGAGGTTATCTGACCTAGGAAACATAGTCCAAGGGAAAAATGAGTCAACCATGAGCTTTTACAACAGGTTTAGGGACTTGGCCGACTCAATAGAAGAAAGACTCACAGACAGGGAGATCATCATGTGTTTCTATAATGGACAAAGGTCAGAAGAGCTCACCTATGAATTGTCAGTAAGAGAACCTCTTACGAAGGCGGAGCTATACCAGATGGCCTACGCAACAGCAACCGCTGAAGAAAAAAAGAAATGGTTGTCAGGGTACAGAGACCGAGATCGGGGAAGATAAAGCAGACCGCCCTCCAACGACTTGCCACAAGGTAATAATGGTGGGGGAAATAGAGGAAAGAACAGAACGAGGGGAACCGAAGTCCACACCCCCCTCACAAAGCCGATTTCTGAGATTATGAGTTTGGTAAATCTCCCGAATCCAAAACCCCTCAAGGACAATCCAAAGTTTCCCCGGGATATGAATAAGTACTGTGCCTACCACCGAGATAACGGCCACGAGACCGACAACTGTTTCGCCTTGAAGAAAATACTACAAAAAATGGCCGACCAAGGAAAATTAGACGAGTTCATAGCGAAGAAGGATAACAAACGTCCAAGAGAAGACGAGAGAAGAGATGACCGAGAGGATAGACCACCTCGGGCCAAATTGATCGGTGTTATCAGGGAAGAAATTCCTTCAAATACACGACTGAAGGAGCAGATCTTCGAGCTCAGTAAGGTCTACCACATCCCTCCCTGGATCCACAAAGGAGAGGAGGTAATCACCTTTTCCCCCAATGAGCTGGCCGGGAACAGGGCCATGAGAGAACAACCTTTGGTTATCACGGGCCGAATTGATAACTGTGAGTCGGAAAGGCTCTTGATAGATTCTGGTGCAGCTAAGGACGTGCTCTATTATAAAACCTTCAAGGAGATGGAATTGCCAGAAACTATGTTGAACCCATACAACGGGAGATTGGAAGGTTTTACAAACCATAAAGCCGAGGCTAAGGGAACCGTGGACTTGCTACTAGAAATCGGGGAATATCCTTATAAGACATCGGCAGTAATCACTTTCATCGTTATGGATCTGGCTAGTGACTACCACGCTATCCTCGGCTCTCCCAGTCAAGGAAAATTGGGGATGGTTGCTTCCCTACCTCACCAACGGCTAAAGTTTCCCACCCCAGAAGGTATAGGTTGCGTCCTCGGTAACCCCAAGCATTTTTTGGAGCACGTGATGAGATCCAGAAAGGCAAGAACAAAGATGGAGATTGATACCCCCGACAGAAGCATAACTATATCCAAATCAACCACGGTCACATCTACAACCTCCAACATCGGCGTAATAACTGTGGACATGCCTGAAGAATGGGTGGTACTTGATGATGACAAGGCCATAACAGAAGAAAAGGTCACCTACGGGATAGACGGTTTTGGCTGTATTTCCATGAACATAGCTTCAGACGAGCCGAGTTCCTCCAACCTCGCCCTCGTCCCAAGCTCAGGGGCCACAGTACTCACTAACGAGGATGCCGAGATAGGTCGACTCCTTGATCTGGAAAACTTGACCCTAGACGGCAAGGACAAAGAGAGGGTAAAGCAGATCATCGTGGAAACCCTAGAGTTCAGAGAAGGACCCGAGCTGAGACCGGTTGACCAGTTAGAAGAGATCATCATCAACCTAAACTACCCGGAGCAGAAAATAAAGATTGGGAAACAACTCCTCCAAGAAGAGAGAGAAGAGCTCATCAACCTACTCAAAAACAACTTGGACGTATTTGCATGGAAAGTAGAAGATATGGTTGGAGTAAAAGAAGCTATAGCTCTCCACAAGTTAGAAGTTGACAAGTTCTTCAAGCCCGTCAAGCAAGGGAGAAGAACCTTCTCTACGGAAAAAGAAAAAGCAATTGAGATCAAGGTGGACAAGCTGCTGAAAGCCGGCATCATCCGAGAGGCGACATACCCAGAATGGCTAGCTAATGTCGTCATGGTAAAGAAACAGAACGGCAAGTGGCGAATGTGTGTGGACTTCACGGATCTCAACAAGGCCTGCCCGAAGGATAGCTACCCATTGCCCAGGATCGACAAGTTGGTGGACTCCATTGCAGGACATCAAACTTTGAGTTTCTTGGATGCTTATTCTGGATATCACCAAGTAAAGATGACCGAGGAGGACATTGAGAAAACCGCCTTCCAAGCAGCTGGAGGGATCTACTGCTATGTGATGATGCCTTTCGGCCTCAAGAATGCAGGAGCCACTTATCAAAGGATGGTAAACAAAGTGTTTAAGTCTCAGATCGGCAGGAACATGGAGGCCTATATAGATGACATGGTAATAAAGACTAGGTCTGGGAGTCACGTTCCCGATTTAACCGAGACCATAAGGAACCTGAAGGAGAACGACATGAAGCTCAACCCTAGCAAATGCGTTTTCGGGGTAACAGCAGGCAAGTTCCTCGGTTTCATGGTGTCACAGCGCGGCATCGAAGCAAACCCAGAAAAGATCCAGGCCCTAGTCGATATGAAGGAACCGACATGCATTAAAGAAGTTCAGAGGTTAAATGGAAGGGTAGCTGCCCTAGGCAGATTCATCGCCAAATCGGCAGAAAGGTCGTTACCATTCTTCAAGGCTTTAAAAGGGTCAAAAGATTTCGACTGGACCCCAGAGTGTTCGGCGTCCTTCCATCAATTAAAGGAGTACTTAGGCTCACCACCATTACTCAGCAGCCCAATTACAGGGGAAATACTCTCGGTGTTCCTTGCGGCTTCAGATAGAGCCGTGGCGGCCGTGCTGGTACGAGAAGACAACGGAGTTCAGAGGCCAGTTTACTATGTGAGCAAAGCCTTATCGGATACCGAGAGCAGATACTTCAACGCCGAAAAGATAGCCTATGCCTTGGTAATTGCCGCCAGAAAGCTACGCGCTTATTTCTCTGCCCATCCCATCACGGTGTACACCGACGCACCGCTCCGGAAGATTTTGCACAAGATCGACAGCTCGGGAAGATTATTGAACTGGTCCATTGAATTGACCGAGTTCGATATAACCTACAAACCAAGGAAGACCTTGATGGCTCAACCTTTGGTTGACTTTCTAGTTGAGACTTCGTTCTCGAGCGAGTATACGCCAATTAACAGGAAGAGGAAGTTTCCCATGGATAGGGGACCGCTTGAAGAACTACCAAATGATTGTTGGATCTTATTCACTGACGGATCAACAACTAAGGATAGAAGTGGAGCCGGAGTGTACTTAACTAGTCCAGGCGGCGAGCACGTAGCCCGTGACTTCATCAGATTCAAATTCCCCGCTTCAAACAACCAGGCAGAGTATGAACCCTTGATCCTGGGAATAGAAAGGGCAAAATTCTTTGGGGCAAGAAAGTTGGTGGCCTACAGTGATTCCCAACTGGTGGTGAACCAAGTGAAGGGAGAATACAACACCGAGAACCACATGCTGACCAAATACAGGGACCTCGTTTTGAATCTGACTAAGAATTTTGAGTTCTGGGAAATACGACAGGTAGGACGAGAACACAACCAAGAGGCCGACTTGTTGTCCAAGATGGCCACATCGGAAGAAACCAATCCTCTAATCATCTATGCCGATGAGCCTGCTTACGAAAGATTAGAAATCTTGATTCTTGATGATGAAGAAAGAACCTGGATTGAAGACTACAAGGACTACATTGAAAAAGGCAAGTTGCCAGAAGACGAGTTGTCGGTAAAAACGATAAAAAAAAAAAACAGCCAGGTACATTGTCTGGAACGACATCCTGTATCGAAGGTCGTTCTCAAAGCCCCTCCTTAGATGTGTCTCTCCCAAAGACACCACAAAGCTATTAGCCGAGGTACATGAAGGAATATGTGGAGGACACCCAGGGGCCAGGACCCTTGCCGACAAAATAATCACTCTCGGCTATTATTGGCCAAACTTGAGAGAAGAAGCACGAGTCTATGTGAAGAAGTGTGATAAGTGCCAACGTTTCTCGGACTTACCCAAGGTACCACCGGTTGAGCAGAGCCTCGTCATACCAACCTGGCCTTTCGACATGTGGGGGGTCGACATCATTGGGCCTTTTCCTCTGGCCAAGGGGAGCAACAAGTTCGTTATAGTAGCAGTCGACTACTTTACCAAGTGGGTGGAGGCTAAGCCTTTGGCTAAGATTACAGAAGAAAACGCTATCAATTTCATCCATGATTATATCTGGTGTCGATTTGGCGTTCCACACTCTATTGTGACCGACAACGGGCTCCAATTCTCTGAGGCCTTCACGAAGGAGCTGGCTAGATTGGGAATCAGGCACAAGAAGTCATCGGTTAGTCATCCTCAAGGTAATGGGCAAGCCGAGGCAGCAAACAAATTGATACTGAGGGCCCTAACCAAAAGCCTGGAAGGAAGCCAAGGAAAGTGGCTGGACGATCTCCCCCTGGCTCTATGGGCAGTTCGTACAACCACTCGGGGGCCGACTGGGGAGACTCCGTTTGCACTAACCTATGGATCTGAAGCTATGGCTCCAGCCGAGATGGCCCTACCAACTTTCAGGGTCACCAATTATGACGAGGCAGTCAATGAATGTAACAGACTCCTGGACTTAGACCTAGTTGAAGAAAAAAGGTTAACGGCTCAGCTAAGAATGATCAATTATAAGCAAAGGACCAAAGCCTACCATGACAACAAGGTGAAGAAGAGAGTTTTTGAAGTTGGTGACTGGGTACTCAGAAAAATCGAGTCGACACACCTGAAGAATCAACAGAATAAGCTCTCTCCGAATTGGGAAGGTCCATACGTCGTCACTCACGTTATCAGAGAAGCGACCTACATGCTCAAAACTCCGGAAGGAAAAGAGCTTAAACACCCATGGCATTCGGAACACTTGAGGAGATACTATCAGTAATACCTCGGCACCCTATCTTTTAACATCTAGCTTATAGCATTAGTTAGTTTGAATATTTCTAGCTTGATTTTATCAATAAAGTTTCTTTCTACAAATCTTTGACCTTGTAATCACGGTGCACCTGTTATTCAACAATGCTGGGGTCCCCCGTAGATAAGAATAAACGTCTCGACTTCCAAACGACTTGAACTGATCCTGACAACTAGTGCACTCAAATTTGGGCTAAGATTGATACATCTAGTACCCACGACAATTTGAGACTAGCCTGAGTTAGTTCAAACCGAGCTCCTAAATGCTCGTCACGGCCATTACGGCGAACGACCACGGCCTACAAACACAGCCTAACACGGCTACTATCAAAACCCAATTCTATCGGTTAGTGCTCTCAAATTTGGGCTAAGATTGATACATCTAGTACCCACGACAATTTGAGACTAGCCATGAGTTAGTTCAAACCGAGCTCCCAAACGCTCGTCACGGCCATTACGGTGAACGACCACGGCCTACAAACACAGCCTAACACGGCTACTATGAAAACCTAATTCTATCAGTTAGTGCTCTCAAATTTGGGCTAAGATTGATACATCTAGTACCCACGACAATTTGAGACTAGCCATGAGTTAGTTCAAACCGAGCTCCCAAACGCTCGTCACGGTCATTACGGTGAACGACCACGGCCTACAAGCGTAGCCTAACACGGCTACTATCGAAACCTAATTCTATCGGCTAGTACTCTCAAATTCGGGTTAAAGATTATTACATCTAGGTCCAACAACAATTTGAGACTAGTCATGAGTTAGTCCTTACAAACACCGACTTAATCGGATACGAAAAGCGTCATGTCATCATTTTAGACAGTGTTAAGACATCTTAAACCGAGATAAAGTAACACGAACAAATGACGAGAGGACGCTTAACTACACAGTTAAGGAAGCAGGTTAACTTACACCTCAAACTGAGGTAAACGAATTCCTGCTTAAACAAGTATTTACGCCCTCCAGTTAAACACTGGACTGAGGCATACGAATGTTAAAAGTTCAAGTGTTTCGACTTCCCCAAGAACTGGGCCAAGTCACATAAATACTTAAAAGTAGCAACAGAAAATAAATTGTTTTGGCTAACCAGGCATACAAAATACTAAGAATTGTTCCAAACCCACAAAGCCGCCTAATCCATACCGGCTTTGGCATCCGCAGCAGCTCTTTCCAAAAGTTTCTCAAAGTTATCAGGATCAAGTGCAGGCGGATCCCAAACAGGCCTATTAGCTTTACGGTCTCGGGCCTTAATGATCCTAAGAGCACCTTCAGAAAACGGAACCAAGGAATGAGCCGCCCTTGCCTCAACACTATAGGCATCCTGCTGAAAAAGACGAGCACACTTCTCCAAAGGCACGTTGACTTCGGGATCGATGTACAGAAGACGAGTCAAGTTAGACCAAGCATCATTGTAAACTGTACCGACACGGTCGCTCAAATCGTCCCTAAATTGAGGCCCTTTCTTGTAGGCTTCCACGGCGGCTCTCTCTCTCTCCACCACACTTTCCTCTAAACGAACATACATGTCTTCTAGCAAAGCAAGCTTCTCTTCTGCTGTGACCTTCTCACCGGCAAGAATCTCAGCACGCTTCCTCTCATCCTCAACATCCGTCCTCGAAATCAACAAGGTTTCTTTTAAAGTAGCTACCTCGGCCTGAGACTGGCGATGGAAGGCATCAAGAGAGGCATTCTCCTGCTCCAAAGAAATCACCCTACCGTTCAATTCACCATTGGACTCTTTCAGCTTCACCACCTCGGCCTCCTTCTACTTCAAGGTTTCATAGGCTTGACGATACATGGTGTAGTCGACCTGAGCAAGGGAGGCAAGCTGCAAAATAGGGAGAAATGAGCAGATACAAGAGGAACATATATAGACCGGGATAGACAGAAGCAATACCTCACTAAGAATAAGGCCCTTGCGGTTCAGCATTTGCTGAGATGTGAGCCTCTCGGTCGCCAGCTGATCTATAGTGTCGGCATTCATGGCTCTTTTTATCACTGGGCCCCCCTTTTTTAAAGAAAGACCGGAGCGGGCCGCCACATCAATGCCTGACAGAATGGGAACTCCGCCGAACTTATCAACCCAACGCTTCACCTCGTCTTCATGAGTAACCATGGTGGACGTAGAGTCATGAGTGGATGGAGCCACCCTTTTGGCAGATTGAGCCCGGGTTTCCCCGACATCTTCCCTCGGCCTTTTTCGTTGAATAAGGGAATCTCCCTGGTCCACCTCAGTTGCAGCTTGGAGGCCTTGACTATGGCTCTGACCAATAGACTGGCTGGCAGTAGGGCTTTTCTCGGTCTCGGGGGCCACATCCTCGGCATCTTTACCGGTCTCAACTAGGTCTGTCAGAGGCACCACAGATCCATCCTTATTCTGAAGCGAGATTTGTCTAGTCTCCATGTCGGCGTGACGTTTCTCCAGGGCCGCCGTCCTAGACCTCTCTTTTTTCAACCTAGCCGCCTCAACGGGATCAACCTCCTCAATCTCAATTTCTTCAATTTGCTCCATGGTCAAAACTGCATAAAAAGATAAGTATCAGACCGAGACGAGATAAAAATCAAGGAAAAAAGAGCAAGGATTAAACGATTACAGCCTATCGTATCTTCAACTCGGAGGCAAATATTGTTCTGCTCCTTGCAACGTCCACATTCATGAAGAAAAACAAAATTCGGGTGGATTATCCAATCCGGGAACCTATTCCCTCGCAGAACGTTGACCTTGGGAACGATGCCATCTATAGGACCCTTCATCAACCCAGCCTGAAGATAATACCGAGGGTCCCTCTCCAACTCGCTCCAATCAAGCGTACTAAGAGCAGAAAATTCTTCAAGTTTTGCAATCAAATCATCACTCCAGGAAGGTTTGTGGACCTCGACAGGACGACACGGCGAGTAGGACGGGACCGCGAACTCCCAACCAAAGCGGGACTCGACCCTAATCACGTGAGAATTCCACCCCGACACCTTACTTACTGTGCCGGAAATAGGGGAGATGATCTTGGGTTTGGACGGATCAGATTTGATGGTCAAAGTCCTTGTAGTCTTGTTGTAGCTCACATTGAAAAAATGGTCAAAGGCAGACATACATGGCTCAAAGCTGAGGCTGCGACACAGTACAATGAAACTAACCAGATATCTGACGGCATTCGCTCTGATATGAGCAGGCATTAGTTCCCAGGATTCCAGAAATTCATTGATAAAAGGGTCAAGAGGAAGCCTCAATCCTAATTCAAACTGCTTAAAGAAAAACGAGACCACGGCCTGATCATAGTAAAAGCTATGGATCTTCTCATCTGAATCTAAAGGAACAGCCTTGCTATAATACAGACGATATTCCTCACGGTTTACTCCATACCGAGAATAGAGAGCCTCAATCCTCTCAGCTCCCGACTTAGGATGCTTGACTGAACCAGGATTACTCTTACTCTTGCCTTTCCTTGCATCAACACCATGTCTCGGAGTGGCAGCGTTGGGCTCAAACTTATCTACTATCCTCCCTGAGGTACTCTCCCCGGCCATACCTGTAGAAGAGACAGAGGGGTTAGACTCATCAGGCGGCCTAGATAAAGCCATGTCTCCCCCCCCCCCCCCCCGAATCGACTACTGGGGCCGAGGAAGGGGCATTCTCAAATAGAGACGGGAAAGCCGACTTATCCTTAACGTAATGAAGGAAAATGTGTTGAATAACAGTGTCAAAAGTATTAAGAAGTATAATGCCATCGGCACTACCACTAAGGGCTCTCGGAGAAAACAGGCCAGAAGGATATTTCACGTCATCTCGAGGGGTTCTGTTCAGAAACAATAGGTCGCCTATCGCCATCAAAGACAACATTTTCCACACCCCTTCTGACAACCTGTATATCCTATTATTGCGCTCATAAAAGCCATACATGGCATCGGGGTCGAAATTATGAATACCAGACATGACAGAAAAGAGGCTATCCTAAGAGCTACACGGCTCACTCAAAAGACGAGATTCAAAGGGAAGAATTGTAAAAGCCCTTAAACCCTAGCAATGGCATAAATAGCAGAAAGGACAGAAAAGAGATCAGAACAATATCTTAGGCGAAAATGCAATCGGAAGAAAGAGGTCGACTGAGAAATTTAACGGGGGAGATCAGAACAGAATCGGAAGATCTGCAGCAGAAACCAACTCTCTCAAAGGACTCGCCGGCGGGATATACGCAGTTTCCTTGGATAAATGTTCGAAAGTGGGAAATGAAAAGAGAAATTTGAATTTATATCCCGGGTCAGATGGGTTATACCCGAAATCCTAACCGACCATACCCAGAGGCCCATGGGTTGGCACGCTCCCCATTAAGCCCCATCATTACCCCTCATTGATAGGGGATGTCTTTTCACTCAATCGCTTTCGCCGCCTGACACTAAACAGTTGAATGGGGAACGTCTGATACAACTCAACCGTCAAAACCGAATACAAGTCAGCTAACATGAAACCACCGACTTGGAACCGTCAACGTGACGGACAGGTGAATCAAGAAAGAAATAAATGACGACACGTTAGAACGAGAAGATTGCGCATAAGAGCCGAAACCAACCAATTCTCGATCTCTACCTCGAACAATCACTCCAATCAAATGATGCGATATACCTAGAATGGCCAAGTATAGACCTACTTGGAAATAACGATGCATCACCTCTAACCAAGCTTGATAGTTATGGGAATATTGGTACAAGTGCCACCCATGCCGATGTGTCGACAAAGATCGGACTGTCAGCACTATGACTAAATCGGCATCATAAGACAGAATGCCGAGCAAATAGGACGATTAAGGAATTGAAAACTCATGCTGAGGTCATTCAAAAGACTGATCATGGGTATACAACAAGATAAAGATGCAAGGTTCAAGAATAATGGAAAGCAGGAAAGATAAGGTACTATTATATATGCGCAAAAGACCCCCACAACAGGTCGGGAGCCTGACCTGTACAAAATCAAAAAGGAAAACTACTAGATCAAGCAAGCTAAAGATTCAAGGAAGATCACAATCTTGATCTTGATCTTCATCATCCTCCTCCCACTCGACATCTCCGTCATACCCGTATTCGTCAATAATAATGGGTTCTGGATCATCTTCATCTTCATCATCTTCATCATCATCCTCGTCCTCATTCTCTGATTCTTTTGCACCGGCATCATCGTCGGAGAATTCATCGACAGGGTCTGGTTCCGAAAATTCTCCATTGCTATCGGACAGTGACTCTTCCGCCGGAAAAGATGAACAATAATTGGATGGAAACATGGAATCACTGCTGCTATCGGGATCAGAGCTTGAAAAATGGTTCTTTGAATCAGAGCTTACTTCTTCTGGAAAAGCATCATCGTACATTCTCTTTGAAACCATTCTGGGTATTTCCTGGAAAATGTTGAGAGTAAAAGCAAGAGATACAAGGGGGTGTTTTGTTCTTATGTACCCCCAGAATACAAAGGGGCGGAGTATTTATATTGCCCATGATTAGGACACAGTTAATGAGGCCTTTGTTTTCCAAGAAGGGTAATGATTCCACCTGAAACAAATCAAGATGACATCAGCAAATCTAATCATAGAAGGATTTGGCGGCTGGCTATCAAATCAGCAATAAATGAAGCTGCAATTAATGATCTGTCTGAGTTCCTACTCGATATGCCGAGATAGAAACTCGGGGGCCACTGAACGACATAAACCGACTTGGGTAAATGGGTCCCATATGCTCGGGGCCCGTACACCTAAAAGGCCTATACCGAGAAGCCATTCACCAGACTACTAGGCTTTTAGGCCGACATCAATAAAGCCGATCAGGCAGACCTTGCCTAGAACGAGTTACTAGTAGCCCAATCCCTAACCGGCCTCAATGACGAGCCGAGTTAGATGACGGGCCGACATACATCAGAAGCCTCCCATTATCGTCGGGAGTCCACTGACAAGAGTCATAACACAACTCTAACAGTGAAGATCCTTATCTAAACAAGGATATCTTTTCTACAAGATAACTGGGATATTACTCATCCTTATCAAGAGTCTATCTCCAAGGAATACGAGTCCCACATTAACACGGGCTCCCTGGCTTTCTTAACAAGTCAGGACTCTTACACCCACACCTATATAAATAGGTCCTCTACACAGGAAACGGGTAAGAAACTTTTAGACTCTCGACTGGTCAATTGATTCTACACTCATATTTACTACCCAAATACTTATTCTCACGCCGGAGGGCCTTCGCCGGTGGAGCCCCGGCGTAGTTTACGTTTGTTATTTGTGCGCAGATCTGACAGGAGGGTTCTCATTGCTGGATTTATCCGAACCACTAGACGAAGGGCTGATCCGACACGTTTTTGGCAGCATCAAAGTCTAAAAAGACTCATATTACAACATTTAACAACCAATATCAAGATCAAATCCAACATTTAGAGAATCACCATTTTCTTGACCAAAACTCTAATAAATTCCAAATAAATTCTAAACTCAACCAAACTTCAAATATAACAACATTTAGCATCATATAAACATGATATGAACATTTTAGCATAAAAATGGGGGAAAAGCAACTTATCCGGATTTTCTCAAAGTTGTCGGAACTCGAATATTTTTGGCTTCCTACGATCCTATCGACGATCTAAACAAGTTTCATGTTTTAAGAAATGAGAAATAATGAGAGGAAGATGGCTAAAAAGAAGAGAGAAGGAGGAGAGAAATCTTACCTTTTCTACCCAACAATGGAGGAGAGAGAGAGAGAGAGAGAGAGAGAAATGAAAATGTGAGGTGAGGGAGGAGGAAGGAGGATGATTATTAAAACAAAATGTTACACCTAGGCCCTTCTACTACTACCAAGAACAATTAAACCCATATTCCCCACCATTAACTAAGACTTACTAACTCTACACTAGCACAAATGATCGATTAAAATGCTAGGCATAAAATATTATGCCACACAAAATGCATACATAATTATTTAAATAGATAAATAATTTAAATAAATAAATAAGCAATAAATAAATAATTAAATATTTATTACTAAGAAAATAGAGGCGGGTTTTCGGGTCGTTACACCTAATTTAGTGACGGGATTTAGGGTTCCTAAGTCCTTAAGTGTTAAGGATTAGGACCAATTTAAAGATCCTTTTAGCAGCCATTGGATATATTATTGTGAGTGCCTCCATAGGGTTTTGAGAGGTTATTTTTTTGTTCTAGGATCCCAAAAGTGAAGAACAAGAATATTCATAATTCCATATAGTTCTTGCAATTGTGAAAGTGTGTTTCATAATTTGGTCTAGCAACCAAGATCAAGAAGTGTTCTTGATATTCGTTCAAGGTGTGGATACCGCTAGAGGGTGAAGCTTATCATCTTCAAAGGTCATGTTCTTGCTAGAGGGTGAAGCTTATCATCTTCAAAGGTCATGTTCTTGATATTCGTTCATTGGTTTTGGCGCGGGGGCGGGGTTTGGTTTTGGGTGTGGATCTTGGGTTTAAATTTCCTATTTGTTTTAGTCCTATGATTCAAAGATTGGTTCAAGGTTTGGATGGCTAATCTACGTTCATCGAGATTGTGTTTCCCAAACTTGATCGCAATCAAAGTTTCAAAGATAAAACGAAGTTAGAATTATGAAGAGTTCATAATTGCTAAAATTGAGAAACAAAGTTCTTGATTCAAATATTGGAGATCCATGTGGAATTGTGGATGCAATTGGCCTACGTTCATCGAGACCATCTATTGCTTAGTTTCGGCCACATGGACTACTTTTTTGGTTTCTTGAATTAGTGCGGAATTGTGGATGCCTTATGGCTTAGTTTCGGTCGCACTTCTTGTTGTCTTGATTTGGAGATGATAACCAAAGTTCAAATAGTCTCATCCTCATAATTATAGAGAAACTAATGACACATAAATATTATGCTTAAATTAATGGAGATTAATTTAATGGCTAAACTTGATGCGTGACATGTTTATATTATGTGCTCATAAATGTGTTGTATGCATATGTGATGAATCTTCAAAGAAAGTTTTAAGTCCTTTTCGCCATGCCATGATTAAAACACTTGTTTGTACATGGGTAATTTTGTGTGGGCTCGCCAAAGGGAAGTGCATTGATTTTATTCATGTATGAGCAAGATGAGTGAATAAGAGTTTCCTATGCGTTTAAAATGGTTGGACTTAATTAAGCGTCAAAACAGTTTTGGGCTTAAGGCAAAGATGAGATTTAACATGCTTTTTGAAATTGGATTTCTTAAAGAATCTCATGACAGAAACTAAGAGTCATATGAGATATGATTGACAAGAGTTGTCTACCTAATTAATTTGATTTTTAGGGGTGCGCCAAAGTGTACTTAAAATTAAATTAAAATTGGATCTTAACCCATTTAAATTATATTATACATTGGATGTATAAGAAGGTTATATAATTTAGTGGGAGTATTTCTTTAATGAAATCGGTACTTATTAAATTTTGGAAATTTTGCATAATTGTAGATAATGACTAACAACACTCAATCAATTTCGTTGCGATCGATCCTTGAGAAGGATAAGCTCCAAGAGAATGGTACGAACTTTATGGATTGGATCCGTAGCCTAAGAATTTTTCTTAGGCAAGAAGATAAGTTGTACATTCTCGATGGGCCTCTTCCTGCTGAACCAGAACCTACTGCCCCTAGGGTAGAAAGAGACAGTTACTAGAAACATCGTAATGATTCTAGAGATGTAAGTTGTCTCATGGTTGCTACTATGTGCTCAAAACTCCAACAAAGTTTGGAACATTTGGAAGCCTATGAGATAGGCGTGGAGTAGAGATCCATGTTTCAAGAGCAAGCTAGGCAAGAGAGGTACAAGACCATTGTTGCATTCACTTCATGCAAAATGAATGAAGGGCAACAAGTGAGTCCTCACATGCTTAAAATGAAAGGTTATGTAGAGCATCTTGAGAAACTTGGCTATCCAATTCCATTAGAGCTAGCCACGGATCTCATTATTAATTCATTGCCTAAAAGTTATAATCAGTTTGTGATGAATTATAACATGCATGGAATGGATAAGAATCTCTCCGAGTTGCATGGAATGCTTAAAACTGCGGAGATGAAGATTGTGAAGAAAGGTTCTCCTGTGCTCTTGGTTCATGATGGGAAGAAGGCTAGTGCCAAAAGAAAGGGTAAGCAAAAGTTGTCAAACCCAAGATAAGCAAGGCAAAGGTTGCCAAGGCTTCTGAGGCAAAACCCGATACACAAAAGGATGCAATTCATTTCCATTGTCAAGAAATTGGTCATTGGAAACGTAATTGCAAGGCTTTCTTGGAAGAGTAAAAGAAGAAGAAGGGCAGCAAGGCTGCATCGACTTCAGGTATCTATATGATAGATATTCTCCTTTCTACCACTGATTCTTGGGTATTGGATACCGGATATGGTTCTCACATTTGTTTAAATGTGCAGGGACTAAAGAATAGGAGACTGCTTAAAGAGGGTGAAGTAGACCTACGCGTGGGGAATGGAGCAAGAGTTGCTGCATTAGCCGTAGGCACTTCGATCAGATCGAGGTGGAGAATACTTGAGTCATGAATTTGATGATCATCTAAAGAATTGTGGAATAGTTTCACAATTGACTCCACCCGGAACACCACAATGGAATGGTGTGTCCGAGAGGAGAAATCGGACTTTGTTAGACATGGTTCGATCAATGATGATTCAAGTTGATCTTCCAATATCCTTTTGGGGTTACGCTCTAGAAACCGCTGCTTTCACACTAAATCGTGTTCCAACTAAATCGGTTCAAAAGACTCCATATGAGATGTGAAGAGGAAAGAAGCCTTGTCTGTTTTTCATGAAGATTTGTGGTTGTGAAGCTTTTATCAAAAGACTTGTCTCAGACAAAGTTGCACACAAATCTGATAAATGTATTTTCGTGGGATATCCTAAGGAAACTAAAGGATACTACTTTTACAACCAAACGGTCAACAAAGTTTTTGTTGCACGAACTTGTGTCTTTCTAGAGAAAGAGTTTATCTCCAAAGAAATCAATGGGAGTAAAATAAATCTTGAAGAAATTCGAGACCCAGAAAATGACATTGAACCGATAGTGGAACAAGAACAAGAACCACAAGGAGTTGTGGAACCTGTTCAAACTACATAAGTAACTCGCAGATCTAGTAGGTTATGATCCGAGCCTGAGAGATATGGATTTCTCGTAACGGATAGTAATGAGGTGGAAATCATTGAAGATGATGAACCGACCACCTACTAAGAGGCGATGTCTTCTCCTGATTCGGACAAGTGGCTTGGAGCCATGGAATCCGAATTACAATCCATGTAAGACAATCAAGTTTGGAACTTGATTGATGCGCCCGAAGGTGTAAAAACTATAGGATGCAAATAGGTCTTCAAGAAGAAGACTGACATGGATGGGAAGGTGCATACTTACAAAGCTAGACTTGTAGCAAAAGGTTATAGGCAAGTTCATGGTATTGACTATGATGAAACCTTTTCACCCGTAGCAATGATCAAGTCTATAAGAATTATGCTTGCCATTGCCGCATATCATGACTATGAAATATGGCAAATGGATGTCAAAACCGCTTTCCTAAATGGGAAACTACAAGAAGATGCGTATATGACACAACCAGAAGGTTTTGAACAGAATTCTAAGGTATGCAAATTGCAGAAGTCTATTTATGGATTGAAGCAAGCTTCTAGGAGTTGGAATCTCCGTTTTGATGAATCGGTCAAAGAGTTTGGTTTCATCAAGAACGAAGATGAGCTTTGTGTATACAAGAAGATTAGTGGGAGCATAGTGCTATTCCTGATTTTATATGTGGATGACATATTACTCATTGGAAACGACACTCCTACACTTCAGTCTGTAAAGACTTGGTTGGGAAAGTGTTTCGCAATGAAAGATATGGGAGAAGCCGGATATGTTCTTGGCATTAAGATCTATAGAGATAGATCTAGAAAGCTACTTGGTTTAAGCCAAAGTACATACATTGACAAGGTTATTAGAAGATTCCGCATGGAAAATTCTAAGAGAGGAACCTTGCCAGTGCTCCATGGAGTTTCTTTAAGCAAGACTCAATGTCCTAAGACAAAAGATAAGCGTGAGAAAATGAATGATGTTCCATATGCTTCGGCAATTGGGTCCATCATGTATGCCATGATTTATACTAGGCCGGATGTGTCTTATGCTTTGAGCATGACAAGTAGATACCAATTCGAGCCCAGAGAAAATCACTGGGTAGCTGTAAAAGCGATTCTTAAGTACTTGAGAAGGACTAAAGACTCGTTTTTGGTCTATGGAGGAATGGAAGATGATCTCGTTGTAAATGCTTACACGGATGCAAGCTTCCAAACCGACAGAGATGATAGTCGATCGCAATCGGGTTTTGTGTTTATGTTAAATGGTGGAGCTGTAAGCTGGAAGAGTTCCAAGCAGAGTACAACTGCTGATTCTACAATGGAAGCTGAGAATATTGCTGCATCGGATGCTGCAAAGGAAGCTGTTTGGATTAAGAAGTTCATCACTGAACTTGAAGTGGTTCCTAGTATTGCTAATCCAATAGACCTTTATTGTGATAATAATGGTGCTATTTCTCAAGCAAGGGAACCAAGGGCACATCAGAAATCCAAACACATACTTAGGCGTTACCATGTCATTCGAGAAATCATTGACAGAGGTGATGTAAATATATGCAAAGTACCTACTGATGACAATGTTGCGGACCCGCTAACAAAGGGACTCCCACAAGCTAAAAATGAAGGTCATGTTAGGTCCATGGGTATTAGATACATGGGAGATTAGGCCTAGGGCAAGTGGGAGATTGTTGGTAGTGGTGCCCTAGGCACGTTTAATAAACGTTGTAATTGTTATCATTTATTTCATATCAATAAAGAGATGTTTTGATTATTATTGTTGTTCATGTTTACTTATAATAATCTTCGTCCCTAGTACTTGTTAAGCACTAGTATAAAGGCTAAATGATCATGAGATGATCATGTTAGATTTATGGGTACTTGTTTGGAACAAGGTACTGGACATGACCCGTTGTATGAGATTTATGTCATGGTTTATGTCGCACATATATCTCATATTAGTTATGTCATTTGAATCCTTAGACATGAAGTTATTATAGTGTTCCACTTGATGAATATTATGTTTGACATATTCAAACGCTACCTTTAACCGGGTAGTTATAAAAGATATGATTGGCATGATCGGATTTATGTAGGGAAGAATAATAAGCTAAATGGATTTGTCCCTCTTCGGAGAGATGTCAATCTTGGGCCCCTCGTAGGAATGATGTTGATGAAATGTTCAGCCGGACTCAAATGAATTGATTGGATCAATGTCATTTGGATTATCAACATATTTGGAATCGAGAAAGTATTGAACAAAACAAGTTGACTTGTTGACTATGACTTGTGTTCAATGACATCGTAGACAAAGGGATTGTGACATGTTCTAAAAGGAATGCCAACTTAGTGTAATCCTAGAGGGTCACACACAAATAGAACGAATCATAAAGGACTAAATTGAGATTATGGAAAAATGTCAGATTTTGGCTCTGGCACGGTCGTGCGCATTAAAATGACACGGCCGTGCCATAAATCCAAACCAAGGCAAACCCGTCGACATGTTTGGCACGACCGTGCCAAATTGACAAGCACGACCATGCCGAAAATGGTCGACTAGGGGAAATCACGTGGAACTGATGGCACGACCGTGCCAGATTATAGGGCACGACCGTGCCAGTCAAGTCGGCCAGAATTCTTTGTTGCCTAATTTGGTGACGGTAAAAAGATGTTTATATAGGTCCTAGTCCTTAACCCTTAAGGACCTAGGAAACCGAAATCCCGTCACCCAATTAAGCAGTGGATTTTCGGCCAAGGCAGCACTGGCACGGTCGTGCTGAATGCTCCGCACCTAGCTTCCCGGCTGATGCTTATTGGCACGGTTGTGCTTTATATTCAGCACGGTCGTGCTTTGTATCTGGCACGGTCGTGTCAGACCAAAATTCTGCCATTTTGCCCTTTTAACAATTCGTTCTATTATGTGTGATCCCATAGGATTATATCAAGTTGGTAATGAGTCTAAACACATTTTGTTCTCATAAATCATGATCGGACCCTAGCAGGCCATCATGATTACCCAAATGATATAACTAGTCAATGGTTTTTTTTTTTTTTTTTTGGGCGAAAAGAGGACGGTACCTCCCTAGATTTTACTAATAAAGCAAATACAATACAAACATGGTGGGGGACATGACAACCTCAACCACCAAGAAGGAAAAAACTAGGGGGGAGGCCTTACACATGTCGTAAGGTCCTCTTCAATATAGGGAGGGGAAACTAGTTTACATAGAAAATAAAAGAAAAATGAATCTAGCCATGAACTATAAGCTATTTAGAATGAACAGAAGGAATACCCGCCCTATCAAGATGGAGGGCTCCTCGGCATTGTTGAGGGAGTTGGGATGATGATATCCAAATCTATCTACCTTAGAGTAGACTGCAATATTAGCCAAACAATCAGCCACCTTGTTACCTTCACGAAATATATGACTAGTACGAATGTGTATATGCTCCATGATAAAGAAAATTTGCTATAAAAGAAAATTTCCCAAGGAATTTGATAGACTTTAGTGATTATTTTCATAAGGACTTCAGAATCAAGCTCCAACCAAACATGCGTGATGCCAAATTTTTGAGCAAAAAGCAACCCATCGAGAGCGGCTTTTGCTTCAGCCACATATTTGTACGATGACCATAAAAGTTTCCAAAAGCAAAAATTAGCTCACCCTTAGAGTTCCGAATGATACCACCTCCTGAAGCTTCGCCCGGATTGCCCCGAGATGCACCATCAGTATTAATCTTAAAACATCCATAACATGGTTTAAGCCATTTGACCACTTTAGTCACATGAGGCCTCGGGGCAACAAACGAAAACTTAAAGACATGAAGAATAGATGCATCAAATTAAAACAGAAGTATGAAATGGAGGTTGGAAAGATGTAGCAATACTCAAAACCTGTTGAATAATGGAGGAGATGATGTCGGTCGCATGTGACCGAATGCCTTCAAAGATCCACTTATTTCTTTGACACCAAAGATTCCAAGCAATGACCCCAGGAAGAATGAATGTAATCCATTTATTAAAAGGGGAAGTATTCTTGGGACGATTAAACCACCATGAAGAAAGAAGAGCATGGACGGACCCCAAACAAATTTGAACACCACAAACTTGTGTAGATTCCCCAGGAGGGCCCGGCTTGGCTAGAGTGCGTGTGTTGTTCCTAGGATGTCTAACTTGTGTTTTAATTGTAGAGTCGCCACCTATGTTTTAGAGGAACATAAGAAAAACCTAATATTTTGCCTAAATTTGGTACGAAAACAGAGATTCTTGTTATGTGGTTCGGGGGTTAGGTTACGAGATGGGACGTACTTAAACACCCATCTCGCCCGACTAATGTCGGTCTTGCTTGTTCAAAATCTACATAATCAAAATGTTCTTCCTATTCTTCGATGATGATAAAAGGGGTTAAAAAGGGGTTTTTTTAGAATGTAGGGAGATAACTCCTTGACTAACTTCAATGAAGTGAAGTAGTATTTGGTGTCATGTCCCAAAATGTGGGAATGATTACACATTTGATTAAAGTAAAAGAGAGAAAAGATGAAGTAGAAAAGAAGGAGGAAGATGAAGTTTTACCTATGCTTCAAAGATCTTCAAATACTTTTTAGAGAACTTCTTGGAAAATACTTTGAAAGTATTTTTGTGTAGAGTTTTCTTAATAATCAAAAGTCCTCCCTTCAATGGTGAATTAGAGGGGTTTATATAGGTGTAAAAAGGATGTTTTTGGTGCCAAAACGAGGTCACAAAGAAATCCTTCCCGGGCAAAATCATGTAAAATGAGCAAGGGAGGGATTCTTGGACAGAATCTGTAACTGACGCCCAGAGGCGCACGCTTCCCACCTTGGGGGCGGAAGGCGCGCGCTTCTGGCTCATATGGTCGGAGGCGCGCGACCCAGAAAAGGCATTTTTGACAGAATGGACTAGAAAGTTAGCCCTGTTATTCAGTTTAGTCCCTGGACTTAACGAAGTCAGTTAAGAACTTAATGGAAGTAACAGAAACTGACAAAAAACACTTAAAAGAGGGAGAAACACAAAATCAACGTGCAATCAGGGTGAGCGGTCCAAGGCGGGGTGTCTACAGAGCTCCTTGACGGCGTGGATTGCGAAGCAAAACGCGCCGACGAAAGAAAAGACATCCGCCGAGGACATCACCAAGAAAAAGCAAAGACTCCATGAAAGCAGGAATTTGAAATTGCGAGAGATGGGGGTGCGCTCCCTGTGTAAGCGGCTTTTGTTAGTAGAAGAGGTGGCATGATTTGTTTGTGAATCCACCGGTTGAATCTGTTGGATGAATCCGTTAGTGGATCCTTTGAATGAGTTCGTTAGTAAACCCTTGTTGACGAATCCGTTAGTAAATCTGTTTGATGAATCCGTTAGTGAATCTCTTGGATGAGTCCATTGGTGAACCCTTGTTGACGAATCCGTTTGTAAATCCGTTGATGAATCCGTTAGTGAATCCTTTGGATGAGTCCATTGGTGAACCCTTGTTGACGAATCCGTTAGTGAATCCGTTTGATGAATCCGTTAGTGAATCCTTTGGATAAGTCCGTTGGTGAACCCTTGTTAACGAATCCGTTTGTAAATCCATTGATGAATCCGTTAATGAATCCCTTGGATGAGTCTGTTGGTGAATCCTTGTTTGATGAATCCGTTTGTAAATCCGTTGATGAATCCGTTAGTGAAGTCTTTTTTGGATGAGTCCGTTGGTGAACCCTTATTGACGAATCCGTTAGTGAATCCGTTTGATCAATCCGTTAGTGAATCCTTTGGATGAGTCCGTTAGTGAACCCTTGTTGACGAATCCGTTTGTAAATCCGTTGATTTGCTTCAAGAAGTGGTGAATTTAGTGGCTCACCGCGGACCGAATTGCTGTTGGTAGCTGCATTTGATGTTGAATTTTCCAAGGGTGTGGGCACAGTTGACTGCGGTCCGAAAAGAATGTTTTCCCTTTAGCGAGGAAAATGTTGAGATTGATCTTGACTTTTGTAACCATCGGTTTTAACGGTGTCCGTTGCGGAATTTTTGTACTTGAAACGCCCCAAGGCGGGGCTGAAAACTCGGATGGGAGTTGAATGCATATTTATGTGATGCATTTATTCCTGCATGGGAACTTGTACCTGGGTTTGACTGGACATGGGAAGCGCCCGCGTCTGAGAACTGATGTGGGATGCGCGCGTGGCACATAGGGGTACCAGGAGACGCGCGCATCGTGCTTAAGTTCAGCATGTACACAGAAACTGCTCATTCTGTTCGAGCCAAGTTCAAAAATATCCCAAACTCTCTGTATTCTGAGTTAAAATTCTGCGAGGAAATCATCCCAAGACGCTTCCTTTGTTCATTTGAGACCATTCTATCGAAGAATTATGTCGAGTTCTCATCAAACACCTCCATTCGAGATGCCCATGGGTGAAGAGGCCGAGGTTGGGGTCGAGGCTATGGACCCAAGGCAACTGACTTATGAGTCCCATACTCATATCTCCCACTTCGTTTCTGCTGGATTGGTAAGGATGTCGTCTCTCCTTGTTGATTTTTTCGCATTTTGGGGCTATGTCGTTGTTGCCCGTAACTCTGCTGCAGAAACCCTTTCGATCATGGCTGCATGTTTTTATTCTTTTTGATTTGCTGCGAAAGGAATGTTTGGACACCCATTTGCATGCTCACACACTTGTTTGCACGTGGTGATTTTGTTGAATTCTTCATGTTCCGTTCGGCCATTTTCTAGCCGTTATGCTGATGAATTTTTCCTTTGTCTCTTGTTTACCTTCAGAGGTGGAACCGTTTGACCGAGATCCATGGTGGGGCTCAGGCGCCCGTTTCCGTATGGAGGAAACTGCCAGAGAATGTACAGACTCGGGTGGCCGCTACATTTTCCGGTCCTTTCATTACCAGTCTGCCTTCTTTGAAGAATGATCCTGATGTGATTCAGGCTTTGAAGGAACGATGGTGGGACACCACTCATACCTTCCACTTTCCGATGGGGGAGGTGTCTATGACCCCGACTGACTTCATGGCTCTGACCGGTCTGCCTTTTTCGGGACCTGTCCCTTGTGGTGTTGCCGGGACTGCTAGGACACCCGCTGAGTTGTTGGCTTTGGTTGATTGTGAGCTTGTGGTGAATAACTCCCGACTGACTTTGGGGAAGTTCCAGACTTATTTTAGAGTCCTTGAGACTAAGTCTCGGGGAGTTACTGCTGACAGGGTCGAGGCAGTGGCCCGGTGCTTCATTTGGTTTCCTCTGTCCCATACTCTGTTTGCCAATGGGGGAAGCTCTACGGCTTTATCCTTGTTTGACCTTCTGATTGACTTGGACCAGGCTGTTCAGTACAACTGGGGTGCAGCGGGCTTGGCTTCTTGCTATCACGGTATGGACATGACCAGCCGTTCGACATAGAGCTCAGTCACCTGGTTCTCCCTTGCTTGGGAGGTATACTCATTACACTGCCCTTTTTCTGATTTCTGTCATTTATGCACTTTCAACTATGTTTAATTCTGCTTTTGCCTCTGTTTGCAGCTGTGGGATTTTGCCGTTCTGGGCATAAGAGATTTCAGGATTGGGAGAGAGCTGTATCCTGATTGTGCTAGGTGGTCTTACAAGGCCAGAAATGTGAAGACTAGTGTGAGACGCCCGCGCTCGAAAACCGAACCGCGAAATGACCGCCCGCGAGGGCGGTTTGGGTCCGTTTCGTTGCTGATGCGCTTTTGGAAATGCACTCGTTTCCCACACAATGGTTTCCTCTCGATGGAATCAAAGCAGTCAAGAGTCGCCACCTCATTTTATTTTAGAAAAAACGAAGATAAAACCTTTTGTTTAGAGAAAGTGCGTTCGGGGGCTAAGTTACGAGAAGAGAAGGGGCTAGGCACTCTCCTCGCCCGTGATGGTCTCTAGTATGCATGCCACTTAGATTCATTTTATGCCTTTTACCTTGCTTTTATGCCCTAACAAAAATGGTGATTTAATGTATGTGGAGGTCTTCCTAATCTAGGTACGTTTGCTTTTAATTCACAAATGAGAGTCGGTTTGGGTGGACTCTCACTTGGTTTTAAAAATGGTTTAGCATTTATATCCAGTAAAAGAAACACAAAAGGGGTGGGGGATTAATATTTACAATGGTGTACAAAAGGGAAACAAATCCCCAAAACAAATAAATGTCCAAACTCCGTCCCCAAACATTTTAGGGACTGCTGTGCTCTTTTTTCTTTGTGTACCTGCTCTTATGCTTGCATAATATGGAAAGTGAATGTTAGGAAAAGTCCCTAATACATCAAGTATAAACCATGAATTTTCCTCTGATTTTAGGAGCATGTTAAGGTGTCCAAACAAGGCATGCAAGATAGAACTTTCAACAGCCTAATCTGACAGATATTCATACTTCCACAAAAAATCCACTTTGTGCATCATGAAACCGGTAAATCATGGGGAACACCAAACATGAAAGTTGTTTCTAACATCTCAAATTTTAGATATGGAAAGTTTCAAGGCCATTGAGTAAGTTTAGGGCACACAAAACACCTCTGACATTTTGGTGTCAGAACAGGGAGTATGCAAATCCGAGAACAGAGAGTTGAAACAAAAAAATGGAAAGAAATTCTTCCACTCAGGGTTAAAATATTATATTTACATGATCATCTTCCTCTGTGTGTCTAGAACAAAATCTATTTTATGACCTAATACCCAAAATCAAGTTTTCTATGCACAAAGAGAGCAACAAGACAGAAAGACACAGATTGACAGACTGCTGGAAATCCACACAAGGCATGAAGATACTCATGAAAACCCACTCAAATGGGATGATATGGACATGAGACATTTAACATAAATAGATCCGCATATTAACAATGAAAAACAACACCCATTCATGCTTTTAACTCAGATTACATGATGGTTAACATGTAGAGAAAACAAGTCATGGACAGATTTGGGGGTTTTAAAGAAAGCATCATGTTCATCTTTTGGAAGACCTCCCCAAATCATCTTGTATCAAAACTAACATGAAAATATGAATAATATGCACATTGTTTATAGTAGGATACAACTCAAGAATCCAATATCATCATGAACACTCATTTGGACATGAACATAGCAAAAGCAGCAAATATTACATTGATGTTTCCCAAATGGAGGTCTAGCCTAACAAGTGGCTAGACCTCTTTACAAATCACATGGAGATCTACATTTTACATGGATGAACTTTACAAGAACAAGAGATTACCTAGGTGTGCTTCCTTTGCTTTCAAGGGAAGACTTTTTTGTTGCTTTTCTTAAGGTGTTTGCCTTAGATTGAGAGAGTGTTTGAGTGGGTTGTTTTTGCTTGTGTTTGGTGTGTGTTTTTGGTGGTGTTATGGTGGTGTTGTGGTGGTGTATGGACTGAGATTTGAGAGTGGTGAGAGTGCTTCTTTGAAGTGCTAGAGAGAACAAGAGTGTGGTGTGTATCTCTTATGATAAAATGCATGAGGGAGGTGAGTATATGGAGGAGGGAGGTGGGAAATGACCTTAGGCCACCCTTGCTAGGCTTAGGAATCTGTTTAGGGGGTGGCTACCCACCTCAAATGCAGCTGGGATGGATTGATTGTGAGTTTGAAAGGCCAAGTTGTTGAAGAACAAACTGATGTCTGATCTTCCCAAACCACCCGTACGGCTCATACCTCCGTCCCTTCTTCCCAAATTGCCACTTGTCGCATTCTGATTGGCTCCTTCCTTATTGATTTGGCCAGACAACTTGGGCCACTTGTATGAATTTTGTGGACGTGAATGATCACAATTCTTGCTCCAGTATTGGTTCCGCAACAGTCCAAGTTTTGTCCGTGTGTGCGCACAACGGTGTCCCGGTTGTCCGCGGTCCCAACATGAAAGTTGCTAGAAATAATCTTGTGATCACGTACGCCTATCTGAAATATGTTAATGAGTAAGGGATGACAATAATATATTTTTAAGTGGACATAACGGATTAAAACGAGCAGTTCTAAGGGTGCGGGCCCCGTTTTCGGGTCCCGCCACTCAAAAATTGAAGTACATGCTTGTTTACTCGTTTTTTTTCGCTCTGATCATGAATTTGAAGTCCGTTAATCCATTCGATGCACCGATAAGGCTCACTTCACTCCCTCATAGCCAAATCTGGGCTTAGATCAATTTTAGGGTTTAGACCAATAAAAAGTGTTTGATGAGAGGTGCGAGATCGGGGTATCTACAGAGCCCCTCGTCGAATCTCCTTGTAATGTAAAGGGGATTCTATGATTCATCAAGAGACAAACGATCTCATCTAGGGTGTAACGGCTGGGTCCAAAGTAGGACTTCCTACGTATCTCTTTCGAGAATCAAGCCTCCGTAGTTCTAACTCAAACAAACAATCAAACAAAGACAAACAATGGTCGGTCCCGGATTACCGGTTTACCTACGTATCTCTTTCGAGAATCAGACCAATCGTAGTTCAGGTTTATTAAAGAAACAAGAAATTGCAAGGGATAGCATTGAGATGCGTTGTCTCTTTGCTGGGGATGAGATTGACACGAGAAAATATTTATGAGAACGGGTGACTGAGTTCACCGGGGTGAACTGCCTACGTATCCCTCCATGGGAATCAAGTCAAAACGTAGTTCGGGGGAGGTACAACTCGAGCAGGCGAGAAGACCAAGGTGGAACAACAATGCTCAAGGATTGACGCAAGGTACAATCGGAGCGGGGGGTACATCTCAGAATCCGGGAGATGACCTAATTCAACATCAAGATGAGTCGCATCTGACTCTGGGGGTTGGTATTTGACCAACAAATTGCAAAAACGGGCGACTGAGTTCACCGGGGTGAACTGCCTACGTATCCCTCCATGGGAATCAAGTCGAGTCGTAGTTCTGACTCGAACCAACTCAATCAATCAAGATAAGGCTTAAGATTAACATTTACTTGAGGATTGGCGCAAGGTACAATCCGAGTTGAGGTACATCTCTAAATCAGGAGACTACCAGGGGATATAATAATCACTCATCGAGGGCCGGACGCTTCGCGCCACTCAGAAAAACCAACTTACTCAAAGGTCGAGCGCTTCGCGCTAATCAAAAGGGGGTACAACTCAACATCAAGAGAAGACCAATAACAGATGACAATTCATAAAACATTCAATCAAAGGATACGCTGCTTCCGAGCTATGTCCAGACCCGTCGGCTTTTGAGTTGTCGTGTGATGAGATTTTTGTGCTTTATTAAGTAGTGAACCATCGCTTTGCGTGATCCATTGGTACTGTTTCAGTTTTGATTGAAGTCTCTCGCGCCTCGGGGATATGACAAAATCGACTTTGTGTGCCGTGACCTGCAAGTTAGCTTTGCATGCAGTGGCGGATATGATTCATACACATAAAATTTAGACCACATCTGATCGAGCACAAGCTCTCTTTTATTTTGAAATCGGGGTGTTAATCTTTTGTTTTAACTTACTTATTAAATTACACCGACTCATGATTAATGACCAACAATGAACCAAACTCGGATTAGAGGGTTGCAGATTGATGAAACCAAGGGGGGGTTATCCACCTAGGGAAGCGTGGAGAAGATAAAATTCTGGCAGGGTCAGAGGTCAGGAGCCGTACGGCTACTGAGGGGGTTCCAGAAATTTCTTGGAATTCGTGCCTTATCCAGGCATGGGGGAGGTGTGCACTTCAAGGGAGGCATGCTGGAACCCTATCTTCGAGCTATTATAAAAAGGGAGGGGGAGCTTCATTGTTTTTCATCCCAAACACCTTCTCCTTCTTTCTTTTCAATCCCAACCTTTCTTCCCTTTTCAAATGGCTCATCTCGGCCCAACCATGCTTAGCATCGAAGAATACTGTGAGGGACTCAACCGTTGGGTGAGTTCCTACTCAGAGAGTGCGCGAGCGGCGCTGGAAGAGACCTTTCATTTCAAACTCCTTTTTGCATTAAGGAGGCTTCCTATCCAATGGGAGATGATCCGCGGTGCGTCCGTCTTTTGGTCGACAAGTACTCACTTATTTAAGTTTAATCAAGATGAGTTGTGCCCTACCTTTGAGGAATTCTGCGCCATTACGGGAAACCCAACTCGTGGTAGGGCTATGGTGCCTACTTCTCGTAAGACCCCTGTCCATTGGCTTGCTGAGGTCTTCGGTTTTGATATTGGATTTTCAAGGAGGCTACTTCACAGGACCCACTTTGATATCACTTGCTTCCCCAGACTCTATGGTGAGGCTGCCCCTCATAACCCGGAGTATTTTGAACGTAGGGACTTTTCCTTAGTCATGTGCCTCTTTGCAGAACTGTTCTTTGTCTCTTATGACGGCTTTATTGATTCAAGAATGGTGGATATTGTTGATTCTTGCAAAGGTGGTGCCAGCAACGTGATGACTGTCCTTTTGGCAGAAACCTTGCACGGGCTGGATGGTTACTATCCCAGGGGTGATGCTTTCACATCAGGTAGCCCCATCCTGCTGTAGATATGGCTCCAGGAGCATCTCAGAGTCATTCGCCCGGTGTCTGATCCAGACTATACCCCTTCCATGCTTCTGAGGCGAGGTTTAAACAGGCAGAACTGCACTACTGTCAAGGAGTGGGTTAGACACTTCTGGCGGATTAGGTCGGCAGACATCCTGTAGGTGCCTCCGCATTGGAACCCGAGCAGGTACATTATCACAAGTGTGGGCCACTCTTTCGTTTGGTTAGCTGGGCTTCGATCTACCACCTTTTATCTAGGCCAACGAATTTCCCGCCAATTTGGACAAGTCCAAGAGGTTCCTTTTTCTGACCACCCTATCCCGGCCAATTTGCCCGTGGATGCCAATATTTTCGAATTGTTGAAAGAGCTTTGGTATAGGAATGGTGCGCACATCGGCAGAGGGAGACGCCGGAGTGAAGGGGACACGTTCTATGAACCCTCTTTGGCGTATCTAGAATGGCTGGGTCCTCAGACTGTTGAAGACAATGCTACCATCACAGCTTCGGTCTCGGAGCTCTTAGGTCCAGAGATTCTATCCGGAGATTATTTTTCTCAGATAATGGGTCCCACAGTCTTCCAAAATCAGATAGGCGGGAATCAATCACGCAACGGCCATCGGTCGGGACGTCGCAGGACTGGCCGAGGCTTAGCTTCAAGGATTACCATGCCCGATGCAACCAGCTCTGGGAACCAAAGGGGAGAGAGCTCTTCAGGCTTTTTCCAGAACATGTTCAACCGCCTCGATTAATGAGTGGAATTTCGTTTATTTCTGCATAACCCTTGGTTACCACGCCAAGATGTTTTTTTTTATTTCAAAGCTGTGATGTTTATTTTTCCTTTTCAAATGTAATGTTTGCAAGTTCAACTTGGGGAGTAAAGTTTTTATTATTAATGACTGGACCCGAAGGTTGCCTACGTTCCTCTTTAGAGGCTCAGGTCAGCGTAGTTCGACACAGTTACTTGAATTTCTTGCGCGCCTCCTGCTTTTTACCTAGAACTGCCCTTTCGAGTTTTCACCTCAAGTGGGGCTGTTTTTTTTTTTTTTTTTTTAGACTCGAAAGGAATCACCAAACTCTGCGCCTTCTACGCATAATACTTCTTCAATTTGCTGAGGTTGCAGGGCTAAACGAGGTCTTCTCCAAATTCAGTTTGCAGAAACACGGCTCCTCCGGATTGTATCTTCTTAACAATGTAGGGGCCTAACCATGGAGACTTCCATTTCCCTCGGGGTTCGACATAGCTTGGTGGATTTTCTCGCAGAACAAGATCTCCCACTTTGACATCACGGTCTTTGACCTTCTTGTTAAATGCCCTGGCGATTCTGCGTTGATACGCGTGGTTGTGCTCCATAGCCAGCAATCGCCTTTGATCGAGCGATGCTAACTCTTCATGGCGACTTTGTACCCAACCAATCTCGGACACTTGGTTCTCAAGTAAAACTCTTATGGAGGGGATTTCAAGCTCAATTGGGAGAACTGCCTCCATGCCATATGCAAGTGAATAAGGAGTAGCCCCAGTCGTTGTCCGGACAGATGTGCGGTATCCCCACAAAGCTAAAGGCAACTTCTCGGGCCAATCCTTTCCGGTGATGGCCATCTTTCTAATGATGTTCTCAAGGGTTTTGTTCGCCGCTTCTACCGCTCCATTGGCTTGTGGTTGATAGGGGAGGACTTGTGCCGGATCACATGGAATTCGTCAAGCAATCGGTTGACTTCTCCTTCAAAGTGAGTTCCATTATCTGAGATCATCTCATAAAGGACTCCATATCTATAGAAAATGTTGGTGCGGATGAACTCGGCTACCTTCTTGGCATTCAATACCTTGTAAGCGGCGGCCTCAACCCATTTGGTGAAGTAGCCGATAGCTACGAGCAGATATTCTTGCCCACTCGAACCTTTCGGTTTGACTTGACCAATAACATCTATTCCCCAAGTGGAGAAAGTCCAAGGAGCGGTTGACCGATAGAGAACATGCGGTGGCAGATGTTGTAGGTTAGCATACCATTGACATTGATCACAAGTTCGCACTTTTATCATACAATCCTTTTCCATTGAAGTCCAGTAATACCCTTGCCTCACTATCTTCTTAGCGAGCATATGCCCATTCATGTGGGGTCTGCACAGTCCCCCATGGATCTCATCCATGATTCTGGTTGCTTCAGACTTGTCTACACATAGCAAATTTGGTCCGTTATGATACCTTTTGTACAATCGATCTCCAGAAATCACAAATTGGGAGGCCCATCTTCGCATTGCAATTCTTGCCCGCTTGTCCTTTTCTGGAGGGTAGATCCCGCTTTTGAGCACATTCCATACGTCCGTGTACCATGGCTCTTCATTTTCCTCATTTTCCATTTTAATGGCCAGGCAGTAGACTGGGATTGATCTCTTACTAACCACGAATGGCTTTATCGTGACATCAGCAGGGAATTCCATGATGGAGGCTAGGGTAGCCAACGCATATGCAAATATGTTTCTGTCCCTTAGGAGGTAATGAAATGAGATATTCGAGAAACGTTCTGTGAGCGCTACCAGTCGAATATGATATTGTTGTAGTCTCGGATCTTGGATTTTCCATTTTCCTTCAATCTGATTAATGATTAGGGCAGAGTCCCCGAACACTTCAATTTCTTTGACCCCTCTGTTTAACGCCTCTTCAAGGCCAGCCATGCAAGCCTCATACTCCGCTGTGCTATTCGAACAGTCAAAGTCTAACCGGATAGCAATAGGCATGTGCACATCGCTTGGATCAATGAGCAAAATTCCAATTCTGAAACCTCTTTTATTGGCAGCCCCATCAAAGAAGAGTTGCCATTTTTTTCTGAACAATCAACAGCATAGATTCCTTCATCGGGAAACTGTGCTCCTGGTTCAGGCTCGAGATCAAGAGCCAAATCTGCAAGTTGGTCCGCTATCACCCTTCCTTTAATGGACTTAGGCGTTGCGTAAGTCATATCAAATTCGCTTAAGAGAAAAGCCCATTTGGCTACTCGATTGGACATGGTTGGCCTTTCGAGGATGTACTTCACTGGATCCATTCAGGATATGATCTGAACAGGCAAGGATTGCAAATAGATCTTTAACCGCTGCGAGACCCAAACCAAACCGGTGCAAACCTTTTCCAATGCTGAGTAGTTCAATTCACTCCCTTGCAGCTTTCTACTAACAAAATAGATTGCATTTTCAACCCAGGAATCTTCCTTTTCTTGTGCAAGCATTGCTCCTACTGCAGTGTCAGTAACGGTTAGGTACAACCGCAGAGGTTTGTGCGAATGAGGTGAGGCCAAGACCGGTGGGCTTGTCAGGTATTCTTTGACCTATTCAAAAGCAATCTGGCATTCTTCATCCCAGGATCGATTGGTGTCCTTTTTTAGGAGCCTGAAGAGCGGCTCACACATCGTGGTTAGCTGCCGTATGAATCTGCTGATATATTGAATTCTTCCCAAGAAACCTTTTACCTCCTTTTGAGTCCGAGGTTGGGGCATTTCTGTGATGGCCTTTATTTTATCAGGGTCGATTTCAATCCCTCTTTCTGTTACCAAGAAACCCAAGACCTTTCCTCGGATGGTACCGAATGTGCATTTAGCAGGATTCAACTTCATATGATACTTCCGTAGCCTTTCAAAGAATTTTCTGAGGTCAACCAGATGCTGAGCGTCTTCCTCAACTGAGTGCACAATCATGTCATCCACGCAGATTTCAAGTTCTTTGTGGATCATGTCATGGAAAAGAGTTGTAGCACCTCTTTGATAAGTTGTTCCGGCATTTTTAAGACCGAAAGGCATCACAGTGTAACAGAATGTCCCCCACGGGGTGATGAAGGAGGTTTTCTCTTGATCTTCCACTGCCATTTTAATTTGATTGTAACCCGCCATTCCATCAACAAATGACTTCACTTTGTGCATTGCGACTGAGTCAACCAGAATATCAATATTTGGTAACGGGAAATCATCTTTCGGGCAAGCTTTGTTGAGGTCTCTGAAGTCAACACATATCCGGACTTTTCCGTTCGCCTTCTCAACTGTGACCATGTTGGACAACCACTGGGGGTATTCCACAACCCGGATGAAACCCACTTGTAACAACCTCTCGATCTCTTCTTTAACCTGGAGGGCCCACTGCGGCTTGATCCTACGTAGTTTCTGTTTGACCAGTTTGGCATCGGGAAAGGTGGGAATTCGGTGCTCCACAATTGTCGGATCTAACCCAGGAATGTCCTCATACGACCAAGCAAACACATCGACAAATTATTTGAGCAAACTGATCAACTGTTCCCTGTCAGACCCTTGCATGAAGCTTCCAATTTTCATTTCTTTGACTTCCTCGTTCAGCCCCAGATTGACAGTGGACAAATCTTCCCCACAGGCCTCTAACTTTTTTTCCCCAAGCTGTTTTGCTAACCTTCTTAACTCAATTAAATAATCTTTTTCATCTTGGCTTACGTCTTCTAAAGATTCATGATTAACTTCTTTTGTTATTAAATTTTCATTTGTTAAATCATTATTTAAAATATTGGCAACCAAGGAGTAAGCGGAAATAGAGGAAATTTCATTCACGACAGAGGGGAGTACAAGCTCGGCGACCGCGTCGAGGTCCTCGACAGTGAGGCCCTCTTTGGGAGTCCCAGAAACAACATCAGAGAGTACAAAGGGTTCAAAATCCGGTCCAATGGGGCGAACATATCCAACTGCTTTACGAGCATGTCAACAGTAGCGAGCGGGCCAGTGGTTTTGGACCAGTTATTAAGTGGTACCACTGCCGGCTTGAGGTGCTTCACCGGGTCATAAGCTTCTGCGGAGCCATCCTCGATCATAACCACAGATCCGTCATCAAAGCCAAATCCTTCAGACAATGCGAAGACATCATCCTCCTCATCGATATTCCACAGAGTAACCAGGCCCGGTTGCTTATAGGAACCGCCCAAATCAAGGCTTTCATCGAACAACTTCACATAATCAAATACTTCCCATCCCGCATGAGACTTTTCTTCCATGCCATTAAACGGCTCACGAGGCATAATACTGGCCACATTTTCGCTCTTGCGAATAAAGTATCCCTTCCAAGATTTTTCGTAGGGACGGAGTGGTGGGAGCTCATAGGTCCTTCCCTTCTTGATGGCATTCTGCCTCTCCCTTTTTTTACGCATAGCTTTGGCAATTTTAGCGGGAGTGGGCTTATAGCCGAGTCCAAACGGAGGCACATCATTTTTGATAGCTTTAATACACCATTGTTGCTCTTTCCCGAGTCCCAACATAGGTAGGAAATTCATCTTCTTGACCATATTCAAGGCCATTGCATCACCATACTTGGTCCTCTTTCCCCCAATCAGATCGGTTTCTTTGACATATTCAATAGCATGGATCCGAGCTTGTGGGATCACTTCAAAACCACTCAAGAAAATACCGGTATCTTTGTGCTCAATTCCTTAGATCTGGAGGTCATTGACTTGTGTGTCATCCTGGGCGTGAACTACCACAACATGATTGTCGTGAATGAACTTGATGCATTGATGGTAAGAAGAAGCTACCCCTTTCACTCCATGAATCCAAGGGCGTCCCAAGAGTAGACTGAATGAGGACTTCATGTCGATCACTTGAAATTCAATTGGCATAACAAGAGGGCCAATGGTGAGAGTGAGGGAGATAACACCCAAGACACAGCGACTGGTGCTATCGTAGGCACGGACCACTTGAGAAGACGGAGCCAAATCAGTTATCTTAATTCCCAAATCTGCGAGAACATGCACAGGGCAAACATTGACCGAAGAGCCATTATCGACCAACACACGAGCTAAGTGGTCACTTCCAACCCCAACTGTGATATGCAGAGCCTCGATATGATTAAGGCCAATTTTTGGTGCATCGAGGTCAGTAAAAGTGATAATATTCCCAAAATGAATGTTGCCGACCATGTGGACAAGGTCATTGGGAGACGTCTCGATTGGGATAACAGCTTGAGTGAGAGCTTTAACCAGAGTGTCTCGGTGCTCTTGAGAAGATGAAAGCAAACCCCAAATGGATATATTAGCCTGGGTTTTCTTTAACTGTGTTAAGACCGGGTTCTCGGTGACCTTTTCTTTCTGAGCGGAAGCTCCTTCTTTGTCCTTTCCAGATTCGCTCGCCTCAGGATTCGGAGACCGATAGGCTCTCCCTGAGCGAGTGAGATGATTCATGTTTCCACCAATCCAAGTGGCCTTTTCAAGAGGGGCCTTTCATTCCTCAACGGCTTTAGCACTAGACAAGATTGAATCCCAAGAGATCATGTGGCACTCAAAGTCTTCGGAAATAACAGGAGTCACGGTGTAATTCAAAGCTTTCTTTAGGACTATGAACCTAGTCATTGAGTAGTCTTCTTCAAATTCAATCATATGGATTCCCGGCAAGGGATTAGTCACCACATTCGGTTGGGGTGGTTTCTGAATGAGCCCGTCGTCAATCATGTCTTGCAGAGTGTGCCTCATATTCCAACAATCATCCGTCGCATGACCAGGTGATACATGGTATGCACAATACTTGCTCGCGTCCTAATTCTTAGGAGGTGGATTAGGCGGGAGGTACCCTTCTATCGGTTTCAATACCCCTTGGGCAACCAATCCTTGGAAAATAGTGGACAACGGAGCATTGAACTTATCAAACTGCCTCTCTCTCCGATTTCTACCATTACGTTGCTGATTGTTGATGGAATTCACAGACCCGTCTTGAATATAGCACGGGGGTGCCCTATTGTAGCTGTTCCGGCTAGGTCCCACATTACTGTTCCAAAAGGGAGCGGGAGTCATGGCAACATTGTTCACAACTGGTGCCGGGGCTTTAGCAGTAGGTCGGAACCTGTAAGAGCTAGGAGAAGGATCTAGCTTGATCACCCTAGTTCGGACATCTTCGTCAATACGGGAACCCACATCTAGAATAGAGGCAAAATCAGGAAATGGGAGATATTTCATCTTATCCGCATACACTGGCTGAAGATTCTTGAGGAAAATGCGGGTTTGCTCGCCACTGTCGGGCCTTTCCAGAGTTTGAGCAACTTTCTTCCTCCATCTACTTGCAAATTCAGAAAATGATTCCTTCTCACGCTGAGCACATGAATCAAGATCACGGAGGCTCTTCTCCCAGTTGGAGTTATCTTTGTATCGCTTTTGGAATTCATCCACGAGCTTTCCCCAATTATCAACCAAATTGGCATCCACAGTCATGAACCATTGCTTAGCGGCTCCTACCAAAGTCAAATGGAAGTTGGAGGCCATAGCACCGATATTAGCCCCACGAGACTGCATTGCATGAGCATAAGATTTCGAGTGGGCCATTGGGCTCCCCGTACCATCGAATTTTTCCACTTCGTGCATTTTGAATTTAGGAGGCAGAACAGCAAACAGAGATAATTTCAAAGAGTCTGCAGAGAATTCCCCTTTATTCATGACCTTTCTCAACATTTCTTTCATCTCATTCATTTCAATCTCAGCTCTAGTAAGAGGTACGTATGGGACCCCTTTGTAGTATGCTTCCATTTGGCGAACCAAGTTAGGATCTTGCCCCTGGGAAGTTCCTTGGTTGAACAGAGAGGCATTGCTAGCAAACGCACCATAGGCGCTGGGCTGCTGATTTGGATACAGAGTTTGCATATACTTAGCAAAGGCGTTATGATCGGGTGGATACTGAGATGGGTTTACCACGAAGTTTGCTTGATTCGGGATGAAGTTGTGATTGAGGCCACTGAAGTCTGGATGAGCCACATGACCGTGAGGAGGGACACCTTGGTGATGATTATGACCGTTGGTGTTACTACCATTGGGATTCAAGTTCACGGTGGGGATGCCGTTGCCATTTCCATTCACATTAGGATTGCCATTGCCATTGGGGTAGCCATTAGGAGCTCTATTACTATTCTGATTTTCATTCGGATTGCCATTGGGATTTTTGTTGGGGTTGCCATTAGGAGCCCCATTACCATTGTCATTTCCATTCGGATTGCCATTGGGATTTCCGTTGGGGTTGCCATTAGGAGCCCCATTACCATTCTGATTCTGCATCTGAACAAGCGTAGCAAGTAACTCGTCTTGCTGAGTTCTCATCTGACCCAACACATTCTGTTCTAACCATGCTTGAAGACCCGGTGGCGGCACATAGGCTTGATCATTCCCTTCTTCGGCCATTGCAGTAGCTTCTTCGACAACGGGCACTGCCTCGGTAACTCGGATCAACCTCCCCTTGCGGTTTCTAACTCCCCCTCTCCAAGTAGATGCCAGGCTTAGAGTATCTGAAAGGGATGGTGTATAGGGCTGATTAGAGAGTGGAAAAGGATCGAGGTTTTCCGAGCTTGATTTCAAAAGAAGTTCAAAAATCACAAAATCAAACCTAGAATGCCGGATAAGCACTTGCTTTATTTTGACACATTTTCGCATGAAATCTTGGAATAGTGGATACCGTCTCCAAAGTATAGGACCAACGTTTTGCACCTGTACTATTGGCCGTCCGAGCCTCTAGCGAAGGGCCTATACTCTTTCGGGGATCCACCATTCGGTTACTGTCTAAGGGAGGGTCTTGACAATTTAAAGTCAATCCGAGCATTTCAATGAATTTCCACAATGTAGGTTGTTTATGACCTTTTGGGAAATGCATAGGATTGAGGTGAAATTGCTAGACAAAAACTGGCATGAAGTCTGGGACGTGTCATTTTTTGAAAACATGGACATTGTGGCTTGGTAACAGGGAAGATTGGCTTGCACCCATCGCAACGACTAATAGGCGCGCTTTGGGGTGAGAATGTACACCGCGGGCCCTATAGGGAAGTCCAATGAGCTCCCTTATACCCTCGGGTTACCTTCTCGGGTTTGTACGGTTCTACGAGACGTTATTTTCAAAAATGTGCATGTGTGTGAGGTATCTGTGAGTTCAAAAATGATTTTGAAAGCAAGTAAAGAAAACAAGAAAATCCTTTTCTTTTCCTTTTTTATTTTTTCCATTTTCTTTTTCCTTTTTTATTTTTTACGGGAATCACCCACCACGCATGCATATATATACAAATAAGAGGGTGAGGGAGAGAAGAATGCCCCTACAAAACAAAGGTTAGGGCATAAATATATATACAACCCAAGCAAGGCAAGTAAAGCATGGCACACACAAAGATTAGATTCTAGCCCACTTAAAAAATGTCCCCAGCGGAGTCGCTACTGAGAGAGGCCCGCGCTCGAAAGCCGAACCGCGAAATGACCGCCCGCGAGGGTGGTTCGGGTCCGTTTCGTTGCTGATGCGCTTTTGGAAATGCGCTCAGTTCCCACACAATGGTTTCCTCTCGATGGAATCAAAGCAGTCAAGAGTCGCCACCTCATTTTATTTTAGAAAAAACGAAGATAAAACCTTTAGTTTAGAGAAAGTGGGTTCGGGGGCTAAGTTACGAGAAGAGAAGAGGTTAGGCACTCTCCTCGCCCGTGATGGTCTCTAGTATGCATGCCACTTAGATTCATTTTATGCCTTTTACCTTGCTTTTATGCCCTAACAAAAATGGTGATTTAATGTATGTGGAGGTCTTCCTAATCTAGGTACGTTTGCTTTTAATTCACAAATGAGAGTCGGTTTGGGTGGACTCTCACTTGGTTTTAAAAATGGTTTAGCATTTATATCAAGTAAAAGAAACACAAAAGGGGTGGGGGATTAATATTTAAAATGGTGTACAAAATAGAAACAAATCCCCAAAACAAATAAATGTCCAAACTCCGTCCCCAAACATTTTAGGGACTGCTGTGCTCTTTTTTCTTTGTGTACCTGCTCTTATGCTTGCATAATCAGTAAAGTGAATGTTAGGAAAAGTCCCTAACACATCAAGTATCAACCATAAATTTTCCTCTGATTTTAGGAGCATGTTAATGTGTCCAAACAAGGCATGCAAGATAGAACTTTCAACAGCCTAATCTGACAGATATTCATACTTCCACAAAAATTCCTCTTTGTGCATCATGAAAACGGGTAAATAATGGGGAACACCTAACATGAAAGTTATTCCTAACATCTCAAAGTTTATATCTGGAAAGATTCAAGGACATTTAGCATGTTTAAGTCATACAAAACACCTCTGACATTTTAGTGTCAGAACAGGAAGTATGCAAATCTGAGAACAGAGAGTTGAAACAAAAAAATGGAAAGAACCTCTTCCACTCAGGGTAAAAATATTATATTTACGTTATCATCTTCCTCTGTTTGTGTAGAACAAAATATCTTTTATGACCTAAGACCCAAAATCACGTTTTCTATGCACAAAGAGAGTAACAAGACAGAAAGATACAGATTGCCAGACTGCTGGAAATCCACACAAGGCATGAAGATACTCATGAAAACCCACTCAAATGGGATGATATGGACATGAGACATTTAACATAAATAGATCCACATATTAACAATGAAAAAAAACACCCATTAATGCTTTTAACTCAGATTACATGATGGTTAACATGTAGAGAAAACAAGTCATGGACAGATCTGGGGGTTTTAAAGAAAGCATCATGTTCATCTTTTGGAAGACCTCCCCAAATCATCTTGTATCAACACTAACATGAAAATATGAACAATATGCACATTAGTTACAGTAGGACACAACTCAAGAATCCACGATCATCATGAACACTTATTTGGATATGAACATAGCAAAAGTAGCAAATATTACATTGATGTTTCCCAAATGGAGGTCTAGCCTAACAAGTGGCTAGACCTCTTTAAAAATCACATGGAGATCTACATTTTACATGGATGAACTTTACAAGAACAAGAGATTACCTAGGTGTGCTTCCTTTGCTTCCAAGGAAAGACTTTTTTGTTGCTTTTCTTAAGGTGTTTGCCTTAGATTGAGAGAGTGTTTGAGTGGGTTGTTTTTGCTTGTGTTTGGTGTGTGTTTTTGGTGGTGTTATGGTGGTGTTGTGGTGGTGTATGGACTGAGATTTGAGAGTGGTGAGAGTGCTTCTTGGAAGTGCTAGAGAGAACAAGAGTGTTGTGTGTATCTCTTATGATAAAATGGATGAGGGAGGTGAGTATATGGAGGAGGGAGGTGGGAAATGACTTTAGGCCACCCTTGCTAGGCTTAGGAGTCAGTTTAGGGGGTGGCTACCCGCCTCAAATGCACCTGGCATGGATTGATGTTGAGTTTGAAAGGCCAAGTTGTTGAAGAACAAACTGCTGTCTGATCTTCCCAAACCAGCCGTACGGCTCATACCTCCGTCCCTTCTTCCCAAAGTGCCACTTGTCGCATTCTGATTGGCTCCTTCTTTATTGATTTGGCCAGCCAACTTGGGCCACTTGTCTGACTTTTGTGGAAGTGAATGATCACAATTCTTGCTCCGGTATTGGTTCCGCAACAGTCCAAGTTTTGTCCGTGTGTGCGCACAACGGTGTCCCGGTTGTCTGCGGTCCCAACATGAAAGTTGCTTGAAATAATCTTGTGGTTACGTACGTCTATCTGAAATATGTTAATGAGAAAAGGATGATAATAATATATTTTTAAGTGCACAGAATGGATTAAAACAAGCAGTTCTAAGGGTGCAGGCCCCGTTTTCGTGTCCCGCCACTCAAAAATTGAAGTACATGCCTGTTTACTCATTTTTTCACTCTGATCATGAATTTGAAGTCCGTTAATCCATTCGATGCACTGATAAGGCTCACGGCACTCCCGCATAGCCAAATCTGGGCTTAGATCAATTTTAGGGTTTAGACCAATAAAAAGGGTTTGATGAGAGGTGCGAGATCGGGGTATCTACAACTAGCACAACCCCTATTAGCTTGGTTTCTGCCCGGCAGTATCTGGATGGTCTGAGGCGTGAGTCCGTGTCTCAGTCATTGTTCCCCTGGAGACTGATATATGGTGCCATAGAGCATACTCTGCTTCCCACTCGCTCTAGGTTGCTGATGAGTTCGTTGGAGTGTATGGCTATGTACTTGGGAGAGAGAGTGTACTGGCAGCATGGGAGCCAGATGGTGGATTATCATAACCCGCCTAGGCCGGCGGTCCCAGAGTTCCCTCCTTTCTGTCCTCGTAACTGGGGGCACTGTCTGAGGATGACATGGCCATGTATATGTAGGGGGTTGATGCTACCCCTTTCATCTATCTTTATCAGGATTATGGCCTCTTCTGGGTGAACCACTTAATGCTGGGCTTTATGTATGCCGATCCTCGGGGAACACAGCCTGCCCCTTCGACTTCTGCACAGTTTTACCCTCGGTGCAGGTTATTGCTTTGATCCTCCTCTGCCTCCTTTGTATTATACCTACTCCAACTTTAGGGTTGTTGATGAGCAGAGGGAGATTGTCCCTGAAGATATGTCACCAGAGAGAGAGCCTCCTGCCTAGACTGTTGTGGTATGACTTTTGCTTGTACATTTCTGATTATATCCTGCTTTCTGTCCCAGTCTTTTTTATCCTAGTATACTGATGTATTTTCCTGTTTTTGTTGTGACATGTACCCGTGGCTGCTTACAGGTAGATAAGCCGCCAGGACAAGGGGATGAGGAGTAGGCTGCGCCGTCTGGAGGAGAAAGTCTTGGCGCTCTGTAGGGACATAGCGAACCTGACCAGGGAGGCTGCGGGGACCGTGACTGGAGCTGCTAGAGGCATGGCTCGAGGTGCCCGTGGCATGGGGCGAGGATGCAGAGATGCGGCCCAAGACATTGATGATGCTGTCAATGATGCTGTCAGTTTGGCGAGGCATTCGCTGAGTAGGAGCTTGAGCCGTGGAGGTGCCAGGGCTTGCCACGAGATCGTTGTTGAGGAGTCTGAAGAAGAGTCCGATGATGATGATGAAGAGACCGAGAGTGGCGATGGGGGTGAGCACAGTGCCACTGGTGATGATTCGGAGTAGACCGGGGAGGAAGAGTGCCTGAACAATTTATATTTGACATGTAATAACATTAAAACATATTTACAGTCCTAGCTATTTTATCTACATTTTTTATGTTTTATTTAGACTCGATCTTAGGTGTCGACTCTTTACAAACAAAATGTGTGCCCAAAGTGTTTCACTTGTTGCGGGTGGATGCTGCTTTGTTGCTTGTAGATTATGAACTGACTGCAGGTTTGAAGGCGTTGAAATGCCTGGGCAGTTGCTGAACTGACAAAGGCTGTTCTGTTCTGTCGTCTGTCAGAGGCGCGCGCACCTCGGAGAAGGCATGGGAAGCGCACGCGTTACGCCCTCAAGGTAGGAAGCGCCCGCATCTGGGCTGCTAATTTACAGCCCCTTTCTTTTTGTACAGGATTCTCCAACAGCTATAAATTTGAATCCACTTCGACCAGTTTGGTCACACAGCAATATTCTGCACTACTTCTCATCTCTTTAAGTCTCCAATTCTAGTCAAGAATGGCTCCAATGACTTTTTCCTTTGAGGTGAAAGTGTCTGTATCCGAAGGTGAGCAAGTGAAGTTTGTCCCTATTATGAAGGCACGCCTGAGTGTCTTTGACCATTTGGGGAGACCAAATGAGGTCGTTGCGGAGCCTTCGAAGCCGATGGTCCACGTTGAAGTCCCTAGGCCACATTATTTTCTGAAGAATAAAAAAGGTAAAGGTAAGGGCCATTCTCCTCATGTGTGGAAGCGTCCTTACAAGGCTCCGGTCAAGGCTTCTTTTGACAAAGGCAAAGGGAAAGGGAAGATCGTTGATGAAGCTCCGCCCCGTCCTAGCGTCTTCTCTCATCTTGGTGGTTCCAAGAGTGCTCCGCCCCCACCTAAGAAGGTCAAAGGCTATAGCAAGAAGCAATGGGTTCCCAAACCGAAGAAAGATTAGATTTTCTTTGTACCCCAAGAGATTGCAATTAATAGACCACTTGTTTAGGATTTAATGTTTTATTGTCTTTTATTGTTCAACAAGATCCGTTGTAGTGGTTGAAATAATTCAAGAGATGAATAAAAATTGCATTTTGTTATGACTTGATTGGGTGAAAATTTATGTTTTAGACCGGACCCGAAGTTTGCCTACGTTCCTCTAGTAGAGAGGCTCAAGTCTCCGTAGTTCAAACAAATTAAGACCATTTGTTTTGTGCACCCTGTTTTTTGCCTAGAACGCCCTTTCGGGTTTTCAATCTAGCGGGCTTCTTTTTTGCACATGCTCTAATTTTTGCCTAGGCCGCCCTTGCGGGTTTTCAACCTAGCGAGCGTTTTTTTTTTTTTTTTTTTTTTGTGGTCTTCATTTGTTAAGCGTAGAACTTCTTGAGCTTGTCGAGGTTGACCTCCTTTGGCAATTGATCACCATCCAAGTCTACGAGTCGGACTGCACTGCCGCTTAGTATCTTCTTGACCACGTAAGGACCGATCCATCGAGGTCCCCATTTCCCAAGGGGATTCATGGCATTCGGGGGATGTTGTCTTAGGACTAGATCTCCGACTTTGATATTTTGAGGTTTCACCTTTTTGTTGAAAGCTCTTGCCATTCTTTGTTGGTAAGCTCTTGTGCGTTCGAACACTCTTAATCTCCTTTCGTCGAGTAGGGCTAGTTGCTCGTATCGCCTTTGCATCCAATCAACCTCGTTGACTTGGTTCTCGAGTAAGACCCATAAAGAAGGAACCTCGAGTTCGACCGGGAGTACGGCTTCAGAACCATAAACCAATGAGTAAGGAGTTTTGTCCCGTTGCTGACCGTATCGATGTGCGGTAACCCCACAATACTAGTGGTAATTTCTCGGTCCAATCCCTTCCCGTTGAACCCATTTTTCGTATGATGACTTCGATTGTCTTATTTGCTGCTTCGACCGCTCCATTGGCTTGGGGGCGGTACGGGGATGACTTGTGCTTGGTAATTTTGTAGCTAACCAAAAGTGCATCCATTTCTTTCTCGAAGTGAGAGCCATTATCGGAGATGATCTCATGGGGGATACCATATCGGCTCATAATGTTGTTCTTCACGAATTTGGCCACTTTCTTGGCATTGAGAACTCGGTAAGCTTGCGCTTTGACCTATTTTGTGAAATAGTCTACGGCCACAAGGATGAATGACTGTCCGTTGCTCCCCGTAGGATGGACTTTGCCGATTATATCTATGCCCCAACAAGAGAATGGCCAAGGTGTGGTCATGTTGTACAGTTGTGAAGGCGGAGCATGTTGTAGATTAGCATGGAACTGACACTTGGCGCATTTCTTGACTTTCTCGATGCAGTCTTTTTCTATTGTAGTCCAATAGTAGCCAATACGGAGTATCTTCTTGGCTACCATAATCCCATTCATGTGGGGTCCACACTCGCCTTTATGGACTCCGTGCATGATTTCTTAAGCTTCGGACTCGTTTGCACATAAAAGATTGATCCCTTGATGATGTCTCTTGTAGACTCGGTTTCCAATCATCACATATCTGGCGGCTAGATTTTGTAGTGCCACTCAAGATTTCCCGTTGCTATTGTCGGGGAAGGTGCCGTTGTTGAGGAAGTTCATGATGTCAGTGTACCACGGGGGTTATCTTGGACTTCTTTGATCTCGATGTTCATGCAGTATGCCGGACTGGTCCTCCTTGAAATTTTGAAGGGTTTCACCATTTTTCCTTTGGGCACCTCAACCAGTGAGGCTATAGTAGCCAAAGCATCGGCAAAACGGTTCTTGTCCCTTGCCAAATAAGTAAACGTGATGTCTTGGAACTGTTCAACCAATTCCTCGAGGTGTTTGCCATACTGTTGAAGGGTCGGGTCTTGGATTCGCCATTTACCTGACGTTTAGTTGATAAGGAGCAGGGAGTCACCGAATACTTCTAGCTCCATGACATTTCTTTCTAAGGCTGCTTCTAGCCCAGCTATGCATGCCTCATACTCGGCAATGTTGTTGGTAGCTTCGAATTCAAGGCGGATGGTAATTGGAGTGTAGATGTCCTTTGGAGCGACAAATAACATTCCTATCCCAAAACCATGTTTATTGGTGGCTCCATAAAAAAAAAGTTGCCACTTATTTTCATCGGTTGTAGTGCAAACCAAGTGCTCATCGGGAAACTGTAAGTCCTCCCCCTTCACTTCATCACACAAAAATTCAGCAAGCTGATCACTGAACACTTTCCCCCTGATGGATTTGAGTGTGACGTAAGTAATGTCATAGCCGGCGAGCATGAAGTACCATTTGGAAATCCTTGTCGACATGAAAGGCTTCTCGAAAATGTAGCGGAGCGGGTCCACTTTTGCTACTAGCTTGATCGGAAAGGCTTCCATGTAATGTTTGAGCTTTTGAGTAACCCAAACCAGTGCCGCACATGACTTCTCTAAGGCAGAGTAGTTCTTTTCACCTCCTTGAAATCGGCGATTGACAAAGTAAATGGTATTCTCCTTTGTGGAGTCTCGTTGCTCTTGTTCTAGCATAGTCCCTAGGGCTTCATTGTTTACTGTGAGATAGAGCAAGAGAGGCTTCTCTTGGTGAGGTGGAACCAAAACTGGAGGACATGTCAAGTAATGCTTCACTAGGTCGAAAGCTTCATGGCAAGCGTCGGTCCATTCTAGGGCCACATTCTTCTTGAGTAGCTTGAAGATTGGCTCACACATGGAAGTAAGCTGGTGCACAAAACGACTGATGTACTGAAGTCTGCCCATAAAACCTTTGATTTCTTTTTGTGTCTTGGGAGGAGGCATATCGATGATCGCCTTGATTTTTGAGGCATCTGCTTCGATTCCCTTTTCTGTGACCATGTAGCTAAGAACTTTGCCTCGGATGACCCCGAACGTGCACTTTGCGGGATTGAGCCTCATCTTGTGTTGACGAAGACTTTCAAAGAACTTTCGGAGATCGATCAAATGTTGACCGTCGGTCCTTTTGGAGTGGATGATCATGTCGTCCACATAGACCTCAATTTCCTTGTGAATCATGTCATGGAACAAGTCTGTAACAACCCTTTGATAAGTTGCCCCAGCGTTCCTTAACCCAAACGGCATAACTGTGTAGCAAAAGGTGCCCCATGGTGTTGTGAAAGCAGTCTTGTGTTGATCCTCCTCGGCCATGAGAATCTGGTTATACCCAGCAAAACCATCCACAAACGAGTTGACCTCGTAGGAAGCAGTGGAGTCGACTAGCATGTTGATGTTGGGTAGTGGAAAGTTATCCTTTGGAGAAGCTTTGTTCAGATCCCGGAAATCCACACATACACGAACTATTCCATTAGCGTTTCGGACTGTGACCATATTAGCTAGCCATATCGGATATTCAATAACCTTGATGAAGCCTACACTGAGAAGCTTCTCTATCTCTTCTTTGACTTGTAGAGACCATTCAGGCTTGATCTTTCTGAGCTTTTGCTTGACTTGCTTGGCGTCGTCTCTGATCGGAATTCTGTGCTCAGCAACCTTTCTGTCCAAACCCGGCATGTCTTTGTATGACCATGCGAATACGTCCACGAACTCTTTGAGCAGTGCAGTCAATCTGTCTTTCTCGTTCCCTTTGAAGAAGCTTCCGATCTTGGTTTCTTTCGGCTCTTCGTCGGTACCCAGATTAACAACATGAAGTTCTTCGTCAGCCCCTGGACTATTTTCACCATGACTATGGACCTGTTGAGCAAGTTCATTTAAGTATTTTGTGTTTTCGTGATCTATCTCATCATTATTTGGATTGTCATTAACTAGTTCATTAGATTCGTTATTAGTTAATTCATCATTCATGATGTTTGAAATCTCGGGGTACTCAGAAAGATCAAATTTTTCATTAACAAAGAAAGGGAACACACGCTCGGCTATGGCCTCCATATCCTCTTGGGTGAGGGTATCGAAAACACTCTCAGACTCGAAAGTGAAAGTGAACAAGTCTTCCTTTGTAACCTTGCACGGAATGCAACCCATCTTCTTGACCAAGAATTCCTCGGATACCACGGGTCCCTTCGTAGAATACCAGTTGTTGATCGGCTCGGAGCTTGGATGGGTCTCGCTGATAGTCTCCCTTCTTGTGTCGGTGTCATAGATGGCATTGACTTGGCACTCATCCATGAGTGCAAGTTCCTCGAACATGGAGGCTAAATCTGTCAGTTCTTCCCCCACGGTAATCTCTGTCTCAGACTCTATGGTCACTTTCTTCCCCCACCATTCTCGGGGTGACATGGGAGTTGGTTCCCTTTCGGATTTCTGAATCTCGCAGTCGGCAAAGATTTCAAGACCGGGCTTTCTGATGCCCTTGCTGTTAACCCAAGGCTCGGGAAAAATCATGTATGGAACAGTTTCCCCTTGGTAAACAAAGTAGCCATTCAACTTCTTGCGGTAAGGCCTTAGATTGGGAATCTCATAATGATGGCCTTCCTTACGAACACGGGCCTTTTCATTCTTGATGGCTTGCTCGTGTTTTAAGTCCTCTTTGGAAGGCTCATATCCCAAACCGAACTTGTTCTTAACAAAAGGAACCTCAATTGGTTGCATTCTCCCTTGTTGATATTTCCCTAGGCCTAAAACAGGGAAGTAGTTCATGTTCCTCATCATGCGGAGGACTTTGCGATTGCCGAGGGTCCATGATCCATTTCCCCTTTCTTTGTCAATGGCGTTGATTAAGACGCTGGAGAGGGTAGAGTCTGCTAAACCATGCTGAATTTGGTGGATGGGTTCCCCCTTTCTGTGGATAGTGACGTTTTCTGCCATAACGGTCACTATTTCATCCCCATTTCTGAACTTTACACACTGATGGAGAGTTGAAGGGACGGCATTAGAACTGTGTATCCACGGTCGGCCCAAAAGTAAGTTGAATGAGGAAGGCACATCGAGTACTTGAAACGGGACGGACATGACCATGCTCCCAAACTCAATGTCTATTTCCACCATACCCATGACTGTACGGGCCGTGCTGTCGTAACCTCGGATCACTTGAGTAGAAGGCTTCAAATCTGAATTCTTTACCCCCATTATGCCCATGATTCGACCGGGCATTAGGTTGAGTGCGGATCCGCCGTCAACCAAGACTCTTGAGATAGGTCTCCCCCTTGCTCTTACTTTGAGATAAATGGCCTCGTTGTGATCGAAACCAAATGATGGAAGGTCCATGTCGGCAAAGGTGATGACATTGCCAAAATGAATGTGGCCTATCATTGCAGTGAGGTCCTTAGGAGTGGTATCGGGAGAGATCAACGTGTCATCGAGATTACTGATGACAAGATCTCGGTGTTTCTTTGAGGATGCAATGAGGTCCCAAATGGAGATGTTGGCTTGAGTTTTCTTGAGTTGGACTAGTAGAGGGTCTTCGGGAGTGTCGCGAGCTTGCGGTCTTTGAGAAGAGGTGCTTGGTGCAGAAGTAGTAGGGTTGCTTGCTATGACTCGTCCGGATCGAGTTAGCATGTTGACGTTCCCATCTTGCTTCTTTTTCCTATTCTCTAGTACTTCCCTCATTACCTCATCGTAAGTCACAACATAACAAGAATTATCAATCTTATTCATGACATTGGAGCCCTCATTCACAATTAGGATTGAATGAGTGGTCTCCTCAAATTCTCCTATCTCTATTACATTGACACCACCCTCATTAGAAACTATGAATTATTTCTTGTCTATGAGATCTTGGATGACATTGCGGAGAACGAAGCATTCCTCAGTGGTGTGGCCACTATATTGGTGGTAGCCACAATACTTGTGATGAGCATGATTGGCATTGACTGTCTTGAGTTGGTACCCTTGTATGGGTGTGACTTGCGCCTTTGCTTTGAGAACTTCGAAGGCCTCGGTTTGAGTCATGCCTTGGAGAGGTGTGTAGACACGGTCATTTCGAGACTTCTTGCCTTGGGGTGGAGGAACCTTTTTGTAATTCCCCTTATAGGTAGTGATGGCATTAACTGAAGCCTCTTTTGAGGAGCCAGAGGAGGCCTTGTAACGGAGGGTAGGAGCACTTTTCTTGATTTCCCTAAGTAACTCATCCATTCGGATCCCCGCCTCATACATTTGAGAGAAATCGGCATAGAAAGCCCCACTTAGGTGGGTGCGCAGATCAATCTTTAGACACTTAAGAAAGATGTCCATTTGCTCCTTGGTGTTAGGCCTCTCGACAATCTCAGCAAGCTTGTCATTCCATCTTCTTGTGAAGTCTATGAATGACTCGTTGTCCCGTTGAGTGGTGTTTTCAAGCTCTTTCTTGGTTAGCCGGTGGGTGGTGTTGCCTTGGTATTGACTCTTGAAGGCAAGCATGGCGGCGTCCCAATCAAGACGGATTGTGAGCGGGAGAGTAGCATACCAATCCTTTGCCGCCCCCTCGAGAGTAAGAGGGAAGCATTGTGCCATAACCTTGGGAGAGACCTTCTTTGGTACCATAGCCCAAATGTAAGTCTCTATGTGTGCCATGGGACAAGAGTTGCCCTTGAACTTGCTGATGTCGGGCATCTTGAACTTGTCGGGGAAGGAAGCCATTGTGTTCATGAGAATGGATGACTGATAGAGGCTTGTATCGGAGCCTTTCCCCAAGTTGAGACCGTTGAAGCATTGATCTATGTAGGCCATGATTGATTCAACCATCTTGGGCTCATTGTTCTCGGTGCTTGGTTCTCCCATTTTCTTGGTACGAGTATTAACATAAGGGCTTTGAAACAGACCCTTAGTCCACTCGGACTCCTCTTTATTTTCTTTGCCTTTGCCATTAGCGAGCTTGGTGAGCTTTTCTTTCATTAGCTCCATTTCGGCCTCGTGGGCCTCCCTTTGGTTGTCGAGGTGGGATTTCCAAATGTCATCTTTGCTTTGAGCCTCCTTATTAAGAGTGGAGACTTGTTCTTGGATAAGTTGGACCATGGTGGAGAGTTGCTCGAGAGTCATGGTGTTGTCGGTGTTAGAGCCGCCGGCCATTGATGTTGTCGAAGCTGTTGGAGTGATCTCTTCACGAACTAACCGATTCGCTGAATCCCGGTAGACACAGTAATTACCAATTGAACCTATATTGCAGAAGAGGCCCTTGTCAGTCTTGAGTACACTTTTGGTCCATGAAGAGGCTTAGAGCGCACATTGGGCACACGACTCAAAACCACATAAGAAAAGACTTTTTTTTTTATAAGTCAGAGGGACGGAATCCCTTTTGAGTTTCTAAGAAAGAAATGGAATCGTCACACTAGTATATAGACCATCTCGCGGTCCCATATACTCATCGGATTCTATCACGCTTGTGAATCCTACACATGTCGGGATTAAACTAAATTAATGTAGTAAAGCATACATGCGGGGACTTATTTTCATCCATAACAACCACTTGGGGACGGAGTTTTATTTCGTCCATGATAACCACTTGGCATGTATGATTTGAAGACATTAGTTTAGGGAAATCTCGGCATGTGAAAACCGACTTTAGTCACGAAGTGTTAGACCCTAACTAGAATTGTGTTGGCTTGTGCTCGGCTAAATGAGAGGCTTAAGGTCACCCCCGTCATGTAGTCATGAACTACGCCACGGGCTAAGGTTTACCGCTTCGAAAGAGTCAAGGTCTGGTGGAGCTTGAAACTTCCTATGACGGGCCTCGACAGGTTTGAGGTTATGTTGATCCCAAAGGGGTAACAAGGGTGTGAAAAATGCTAGAGGGGGGGGGGTGAATAGCGTTTTTAAATTCTTTTCAAACCCTTTTGCAAATTAATGGCTTATGCGCACAACTCTTATTTTGGCTAAGTATAGCGCGCAGCAAGAGTGTGAAATGCACAGTGGAAGATTTAAAGCAGCTCTGCGCAGGGTATACTGCGCAGAGATAAACAGCTACTGTGCAGGGAAAGCTGCGCAGAAATGAAAAACTCACGCGCTAAGTTTTGGCTAAAGAGTTGGATAAAATTGTGCTAGGGCAAATGAGCAATAACAATTACAGCAGTAAAGTGTAGCAATCTGAAAGATCAAACAAAGCAGTAATACATAAAAAGTTAAGCATGAAATAAGCAGTAAGAATGATGGACAAGCTATTTGGAGAGGTTCGATCAAGGAAAGATCTACGTCCTCTACCAAGATGGTTAGTCTTGGATTTCTAATGGAGATCTTATAATATGAGTGAGTATTACAAATTACAACTTGCGAGCTCAATACTAACTCAAGATCTATTATCTATGAAGAACAAATCCTAGACTAAACCGGTGTATCTCAAGAAGTTAGATCAGAATGATCAAAGCTTCAAGAGGTGTGTTTGTGACATAAATTCTGGGCTTTATGAATATGAGAGATGAAGAGCACCAAGAATTCTGGTGATATAGGGCTCTTGGGATTTGAGCAGGAGTTTGAAGGTTTGAAGATCTTGAAGGCTGTTCTAATGAATCTGGAAATATTAAGCAGCAGTCTTCAGATCTTTCAAGGTTTCTCTAATGAAGCATGAAACTTAAGCTCTGGCTGAACAAGCACTCCAGCACCTTGGAAATGGGAAAGAGCAGGCTATATATAGCTGAGCTTCAAAAACTAGCCGTTGGAGCTCTGAGCAAAGACTATGAGCTGGCACAATATGATTGGTGAGCAGATGCCCTTTATAGCCGTTGGGACTCTGATCAAGGTTGATGACCTGGCACAATAAGATTGGTGCGCAGGTGATATAGAGCCGTTGGAGACTGAGCATGAAGACCAAATTCAAAAGGCTTCTTCTAGAAGGATGACAGCTGTCTTCTTTTAAAATATGACCGTTGAAGCGTGTCTCCACTAATGGTATTGCTGAGTGTGCTTATTTTGTCGTTTGTGCACACCTCAGCACTTTGGCTCAATCCAAAAAGCGTAGCTTGTCTTGACGCTTTCCAAGCTTCTAGAATATGAGATCAGGAGATAAGAACTTTGACCAAGGTTGAGCGTGCGCGCACAAAGGCATGCGCATTGCCAGTGCGCACGGATGCTGCGCATGGGGAGCATGCGCACCATGCTTGGTCATACCAATGGAAGATAACTTCAGAGTTGGGGAATAAGATCTTGAAAACTGAGCAGGGTCAAAAGCTGCGAAAGAGATCTATGCGCAGTGAAATGAATCCTGCTTAGAAAATCTTCGATCCTTCATAGCTTCAAGTCCTATAATCTAAGCCTATACTATAAACTGGACTTGGCTAAAATTGAAGTTTATAAACCTCTTACATAAGGTCCTAAAGTCCATAAAATATTAATAGGTGATGGTATCAATCAATTCTAACATAATTGGGAGGGTTAAGAGATAAGCATACCCAACAATCTCCCCCTAAATGATTGATGCCATTACCTACTATAGCAAAGGCAATTCATTGTACTTGATAATAACATGTCTATAAAAATGTGAATGGTAACTCATGCCTCAAGTCAATGCACACACTAGCCAATGCTATAGATTTCTAGTCTATCCAAAAGATTAACTTACAAAGAGGGAAAGACAGAAATATCATTCAGCACATACAAATAATATGAGTTTTAATTTAAGTATGCGTTTAAACTGAATGTTTAAACACCATGCGTAGCAAATATGAGCAGTTAATAATATGCGTGCAAAATACTTACAAAGGAAGCCTAGTCTATTCTGATGCGGCAAAGGGCTTCACGCAGCTCGTTCTGGAGACTGTTGAACTTGTTCATGAGTTCAACTTTCAAATCTTGAAACTTGTTCTGGAACTCAACAGCTTGGCCAACACAAGTCTTCATGCCTCTGCGCATATCGGAATTATCACCGAGCAGCTCTTTGAAATTTGCTTCGCAGTCTGTCAGAATGGCAGTCTGCGTAGCTTCGAGTCTTGTGTCGGTATGAAGGCGCTGTGTGTTGATGCTGGCTTGAATGTCGAGCATTGCATAGTCCATCCTGGTGTTGAACGCATGGGAAAAATCCGTCATGGATTTAGTTATGCATTCTTGCACATCAATTTTGAGCTCATTCCCTTGCGCAGGAGCTCCTTGTCCAATCTTCAAAATCTGAGCTTCTAGTTCAGCAAATCCTTCATGCAACCCATCTGCAAGGGTTTTCTTTAGCTCTCTCAAAATTTTTCTAAAGCCACCATCAGTCGCTTCATAGGTGCACACATTATTGAGTAGTGCGCTGACATTTTCGAGCTGTGCGCTGATGGATATGAGGGAGTCCAGGATAAGTTGATCTAATATTTTAGGTACTTGTTCTTGTGCCTTTTCTTGCGCAGGCTCAGAGAGATGTTCGGATGAACTAGGATTTGCACTCTCCTTACTCTCCTTCGCACTTGCCTTTGCTTTTTCCACATTCTCCCCCTTAATGGTATCAATCTCCAAACGCTGTGTATCTAGCCGGTACAGCAAAGTGGTTTGTGCATTAAGGAGTTGAGTCAGCTGTAACTGCGTAGCAACTTGATTCGTTTGAACAGAATGCAAGGCTTGTATGATCTGGCGCAGCTCTGTCGAAGAGGTTGGAAAAGAAGAGAGCTCGGGTGCTGTGGATGGAGAAGGCTTAACAAATGGAGAATGTGTGCTGCTGTCAGAGGTAGTGACATTTTCCTTCGTCGTTTCAGGTGCATCGGACGGGATGCGGCACTTCTTCAATCTTTTAGCGCTGCTGCGCACCTTCTGCTTTCTGCGGGGAGAGACATGCGCGATGTCAGCACTATGGATATCTTCTTGCGTTCTTGGCACCTTGAGCTTTGGCTCCCCCTGAACGGTAGCATCATCACTTGGAACATTCTTGCGCTTCATGGAGGACGGTTTGGTAGAGGCAGGAGCAGGAGCAGGATCTGAATTTTTGATAGATATCCCCTTGGTAGATTGAACGAGGAGGAAGTCTTTGCTCTTCTTGGGACTGGGCTCAGTAATGCCCTTCCCTTTGCGTATATACGCATCTTGTGGAGCTTCCTGCGTAGGATCAGGTTTAGAGCTGCCTGCGCGCTTTTTGGACTTTGCATCAGGGATTTGGCTATCCAAGTTTCCTTCTTGGGATCAGAATCGGACAGCCAGATGTTGTAGTAGTCAGCGTTGCCAATCTCACTTCGTAAATGTTGGAGGTGGATTCTTAAGTAGTAGTACTTGGAATCACAAGACTGCTTCTTGATTGATTTATCCGCAACAAAGGTAGCTAGATCATCATAAGTCAACAATAGTTTAGCGAGCAGCCTGCAGTGAGTTCGATACTTGGTCTTCCCTGCGTTGAGCTTTTTGCTATAGTTGTTCATGCCCTTTACAATCTCATTCCAGATAATTTGAGGCCAATCAAGTTGAACATTATCGAAGATGGCCACGCAGTATTCCCACTGCTTGGAGATGAAGTGCCCATTATTTCCATTCTTGCAGTTGAGGGAATCTCCAATGATGGTGATACATCACCTCACCAAATTCCTTTCTGTCATGCACTGACCATTTCTTGTTCAGAGAAGAAATGCTAATAAGTTTCTGCGTAAGAGCATTTTGATGAACCTTATCATAGTTGACTGGAGCATTGAAAACTTGGAAGTTACAGAGCTTACGAATATGGTTAGGATGAACCATTACATCGCAGTTTTGAACAGAGGCCATGATTAGTTCCGTTGGGTTTCCTTCGACTTCTGCCGGGACAACTTTTGCAGTTCGGAACAATTCATCGATAAGGGATGACACGAAGAAGGGTTTATTTAGCGTAAGCAGAGGAAGAATCCCGGAGGAGTTGAGATGGTGCAGAAGGCGTCGTCCAACTGCATCTTGAGACAGATCAGCTTCAATAATTTCCCATCTAGGGATGAAGTAGAGGGGACCCTGTGAAGGATAGTAACAAGAATTAGATAATCCATTGCGCATGGAGCTGTGCGCATGCGCAAATAGCGCAAACATACATGTGCGCACAAATCCCAAAATTGAACAAAAAGTATATCAAATTGACCGCGTTGACCAGACGATTTCAACTATGTAAATTATAAAGTCAAACAACAAACAATAACTCAGAAAAGTTAGATAACCGTCCGTCTGCCATGGAAGTTAACAGACAAAAAATCCAACAGAAACCACATAAAACGATGATTGATCATGAAATAAACTACATTAAAGAGTAGATCAGGTTAATACGAATAAATAACAACAACTGATTTCAAGAATGATTAACAGATGAGAGAGAAATCGAAAAGGGAGGGTTTGAGAGCTTCAACCTTAATAATGGCAGAAAGTGAATAGGGAGCAGAAATCATACCATGTCTTTAACAGAAGAGTGTTCAGCTTGAGAGGCTTGTTCTCAGTCTTAGGAATGATTCGACTGAGAGTCCGATGGAGATTCAGAGAGTTCGACAATGGGAAAAGGTTTTGATGATTTCTTGCGAGGCGCCATTATCGAAAGGGAGGTTTTCAAGGAAAGAAAAGGATTGAGATTTTACGAGAAGAAGGAACTTTGAGAGAGAAATATTGAGAGGTTTAAAAGAGAGAAGAAGAGAGAGAATCGGTTTAAGTAGGGAAGGAAGATGAAGAAGTTCAGGCGCACGATAGCGAGGAAGAATTTGGAGGAAAGGTGCAGTGGCGCAAGATAGCAATGCCACGTGTCACCTTAGGGAACGCGCGTGTGCAAGCCTATGTGCGCGTGTGTCAGAGCCTAAGGGCCAGTCACAATCATTTCATTTCCCACATAAATGATTTGGCAGAAAAGGACGTGCGATGTCAATCAATGGCCTTTTGCATTGATGACATCTGGGATATGCGTAGGGGTATAAATGGTAATTCCCAAAAAAAATTAAAAAGATAAAGGCGCGGGAAAAATTTAATTACACAAGTACCCTTGTGAATTAGCGTTGTCTTTTCAGTCAAGGACCTATGTGCAATTTCTAATGAATAGTGTACTTACCTGCGATCCACGATGATTGCGCATGGATAGTCATGCGCAGCGCATAGATAGCGCAGAGATTCTATAAATCTCAGAACTGTTGCTTCATGCGCAGTAATTGGTTGCGCAGATATATTGCACACGTTTTGCACAGGCGCATGAACCTTTTACCTATTTTGCACACTTATCAAGCAAACTTATTAGTAATACAAAACCGTATGGACGAGTTTAGCTAAGTTCAAGCATACCATTTCTCATCTCAAGAAGATAAATCTCTTTGCGTCGAGAGCCTTTGTAAGGATATCAGCAATTTGATTATCTGTGCCCACGAGCTCTAAATAAATATTTCCTTTTTCCACGTGATCCTTGAGAAAATGATGTTTGATGTCGATGTGCTATCTTTGAATGCATGACAGGATTATTGGAGACTGCTATGGTGGACATATTGTCGCAGAAAATTGGGCAATTTCCTTCATGAATTCTATAGTCCACCAATTGTTGCTTCATCCATAGGATTTGCCACTAATCATAGCAGTCCATCCTCAGAGTCAGCATCGCTGTTTTCTTCAGCAACCATTCAGTATGTCTTTGTGTGCAGGGTTGCTTTTCCTCATGTACTCAAATTTTGGAGTAGGGTATTTTGAAACGAAATGTCCTGGTATTCTGCAGTTGTGGCAGACCAAGTCATCTTTCTTTGAGTCACTATTGAGAGAGAACAAGAGGTTTGCATTAGGATCCACCAGGTTTGGAGAACTTTCTGAATTTGATCTGAGGTTTGAGCAGGCACAGGAACATGTGAATAGTTAGCCATTGCCCAAGATTTTGAAGCCATATTGAATCGGCACCCAAGCTGTTAAGCTTGAAAAACAGATATAAGTTTTATGAAGGTGTTTGCTCTGATACCACTTGTTGGTCCCAAAGGACAACAAGGGTGTGAAAAATGCTAGAGGGGGGGGGGTGAATAGCGTTTTTAAATTCTTTTCAAACCCTTTTGCAAATTAATGGCTTACTCTTATTTTGGCTAAGTATAGCGCGCAGCAAGAGTGTGAAATGCACAGTGGAAGATTTAAAGCAGCTCTGCGCAGAGTATACTGCGCAGAGATAAACAACTACTGCACAGGGAAAGCTGCGCATAAATGAAAAACTCCGCGCTAAGTTTTGGCTAAAGAGTTGGATAAAATTGTGCTAGGGAAAATGAGCAATAACAATTACAACAGTAAAGTGTAGCAATCTGAAAGATCAAACAAAGCAGTAATACATAAAAAGTTAAGCATGAAATAAGCAGTAAGAATGATGGACAAGCTATTTGGAGAGGTTCGATCAAGGAAAGATCTATGCCCTCTACCAAGATGGTTAGTCTTGGATTTCTAATGGAGATCTTATAATATGAATGAGTATTACAAATTACAACTTGCGAGCTCAATACTAACTCAAGATCTATTATCTATGAAGAACAAATCCTAGACTAAACCGGTGTATCTCAAGAAGTTAGATCAGAATGATCAAAGCTTCAAGAGGTGTGTTTGTGACATAAATTCTAGGCTTTATTAATATGAGAGATGAAGAGCACCAAGAATTCTGGTGATATAGGGCTTTTGGGATTTGAGCAGGAGTTTGAAGGTTTGAAGATCTTGAAGGCTGTTCTAATGAATCAGGAAATATTGAGCAGCAGTCTTCAGATCTTTCAAGGTTTCTCTAATGAAGCATGAAACTCTAGCTCTGGCTGAACAAGCACTCCAGCACCTTGGAAATGGGAAAGAGAAGGCTATATATAGCTGAGCTTCAAAAACTAGCCGTTGGAGCTCTGAGCAAAGACTATGAGCTGACACAATATGATTGGTGAGCAAATGTCCTTTATAGCCGTTGGGGCTCTGATCAAGGTTGATGACCTGGCACAATAAGATTGGTGCGCAGGTGATATAGAGCCGTTGGAGACTGAGCATGAAGACCAAATTCAAAAGGCTTCTTCTAGAAGGATGACAGCTGTCTTTTTTAGAAATATGACCGTTGAAGCGTGTCTCCACTAATGGTATTGTTGAGTGTGCTTATTTTGTCATTTGTGCACACCTCAGCACTTTGGCTCAATCCAAAAAGCGTAGCTTGTCTTGACGCTATCCAAGCTTCTAGAATATGAGATCAGGAGATAAGAACTTTGACCAAGGTTGAGCGTGCGCGCACAAAGGCATGCGCATTGCCGGTGCGCACGGATGCTGCGTATGGGGAGCATGCGCACCATGCTTGGTCATACCAATGGAAGATAACTTCAGAGTTGGGGAATAAGATCTTGAAAACTGAGCAGGGTCAAAAGCTGCGAAAGAGATCTATGCGCAGTGAAATGAATCCTGCTTAGAAAATTTTCGATCCTTCATAGCTTCAAGTCCTATAATATAAGCCTATACTATAAACTGGACTTGGCTAAAATAGAAGTTTATAAACCTCTTACATAAAATATTAATAGGTGATGGTATCAATCAATTGTTATGGCTGTCATGTCCCCCACCTTTATTTTGTCTTTGTTTCTTTATTTTAATAAAATCTAGGGAGTGCCGTCTCCTTTCGCCAAAAAAATAAATAAAAAAAGATGGTATCAATCAATTCTAACATAATTGGGAGGGTTAAGAGATAAGCATACCCAACAGGTTATGAACCTGTGCGACTCGATAGTGAGCAATTTATAGGAATTCGTGCACGTAGTGTGAGGTCTAACATGTGACAAAACATTTTTACTTTTTTTTTTATGAAAGAAAAGCAAATAAGCACATGAATTACAACTCTCGAATCACCCGTGTGACCGATAAAATAAAACACGAAAGTAAAACAGTCTAAAGGGCCAGATTAGGCCTGATGCAGGGAACTGTGCCCACACCCCATCAAATCTGCTCTGTTCTGAAACCTGTTCTTGTCCTGGAAACCTACCCAGAAGCGTGCGCCTCTGGCTGGTGTTGTGGGAAGCGCGCGCATGGCGCAATGTCTGTGGGAGGGCCCGCTTCTGGGCAAACCTGTCAGAATGTCAGACTTTGGACTCAGGGTATTGCCCTGGTCCTGAATGTGTTGTAACCCCTGGAGAAATGATTAGTGTAGAAAGAAGAATATAAAACTAGGAAGAACATATGGGATGCGGGCGACTCTGGTCCTTGATGAGGGATGCGCGCGCCTTAGGCCAAGATGGCCAGAGGCGCACGCCTCCCCCATCAGAGACCAGAATGTCCAGAAAAGATGTAGATTTTGAACAAAATGCAAGTTTAACCCTCAAACTTCCCCAGTAGAGTCGCCACTGTAGATACCCCGGGAGGGCACGGCTTGGCTAGAGCGCGTGTGTTGTTCTTAGGATGTCTAACTTGTGTTTTAATTGTAGAGTCGCAACCTATGTTTTAGAGAAACATAAGAAAAACCTAATATTTAGCCTGAATTTGGTACGAAAATAGAGATTCTTGTTATGAGGTTCGGGGGTTAGGTTACGAGATGGGAAGTACTTAAACACCCATCTCGCTCGACTAATGTCGGTCTTGCTTGTTCAAAATCTACATAATCAAAATCTTCTTCCTATTCTTCGATGATGATAAAAGGGGTTAAAAAGGGTTTTTTTAGAATGTAGGGAGATATCTCCTTGACTAACTTCAATGAAGTGAAGTAGTCTTTGGTGTCATGTCCCAAAATGTTGAAATGATTGCACGTTTGATTAAAGTAAAAGAGAGAAGAGATGAAGTAGAAAAGAAGGAGGAAGATGAACTTTTACCTATGCTTCAAAGATCTTCAAATACTTTTTAGAGAACTTCTTGGAAAATGCTTTGAAAGTATTTTTGTGTAGAGTTTTCTTAATAATCAAAAGTCCTCCCTTCAATGGTGAATTAGAGTGGTTTATATAGGTGTAAAAAGGATGTTTTTGGTGCCAAAACGAGGTCACAAAGAAATCCTTCCCAGGCAAAATCATGTAAAATGATCAAGGGAGGGATTCTTGGACAGAATCTGTAACTGACGCCCAGAGGCGCGTGCTTCCTACCTTGGGGGCAGAAGGTGCGCGCTTCTGGCTCCTATGGTCGGAGGCGCGCGACCCAGAGAAGGCATTTTTGACAGAATAGACTAGAAAGTTAGCCCTGTTATTCTGTTTAGTCCCTGGAGTTAACGAAGTCAATCAGGAACTTAACGGAAGTAACAGAAACTGACAAAAAACACTTAAAAGAGGGAGAAGCACAAAATTAATCGTGCAATCAGGGTGAGCGGTCCAAGGCGGGGTGTCTACAACTTGAACGATATAAAGCCAAACTGAGTGAGCTACATCCCCATGCACAAAAACGTGTTCCATGATTCAATGGAAGGAGAATTGCAGCACCCACATTTTGAGACTATGTGAATGCCTCGCCTCTGTAAAGCCTCATCCGTACGCAAACCTTTGTGAATAATTCTCCATAAAAGAATAGAGTATTTGATAGGGAGATGTTTATGCCAAAGAGCCGCAAAAATTGAGCTAGAAATCTGAGACTTACGGCATTCACGCCATGCCGAGGAGATTGAGAACTTGCCCGTTGGGGAAGGCTTCCAAATGAGAATATCATCATGCGCATTAAGAGTGATTTTTTGCGCATCTATCAACGCCAAGAGAGACAACCCAAAGTTCTCTCGAATATAATCAGCCCGAGGGAGACGATTTGTGGACATATTAGTTAGATCTTCCTGAGTTAAAGATTCATCTACTTTTTGTTTGTTTTTATATACGGCATTTTCTATATTCGAAATTCTTTTTTCAATTCCAAGGATTTTTAAATTATGTAATTCGTTTGAAATCTCAATTTTATTTACTTTTTCTATAATTAATTCTAAGTTTGCACCTTCTAAGGGTTTGTTATCTATTGTCATGCTTTGTTTATATAGTGTGTTTAAGCATAAATAACAGATTTCCTTAAAACATATATTACATTGTGATCTCTTTTCAATACTAGGAAAATAACCACAATTAAAGCATTTAATATAGTTATTTCCTCTTCTATTTATCCACTCATATTTACATTCTTCTTCTTTATTCATATAAGTGTATGTTACTTTAGTAAGTTGACTTTCATCATCACTATAGATGCTATAAACTGATTCATTGTCTGAATTTGTCATGTCTAGAGGTTCTATTTTGTATTCACCTAATTGTTCTACTAGGTTGCTTCGTTCTGTGTTTTTATTTTTGTTTGGACATTTATTTGCTAAATGTTTTTCATCTCCGCATATAAAACACCTGCATTTCCTAGTTTGAGGTTTTTTAACATATTTATTGCCTGTATAAGGTTTATATTCTTTTCTATAGGTAGTACTTTTTCTTATAAATTTCTTTGTAGGTTTACTATTACTATATTGACCATATGCTTGTGGTGTATATATAGCTGTTTTACAAAAATCATAAGCACTCTTTTTTAATTGTTCCTGTAAGGTTACTTCTTTACATTTATCTTCTAGTATAGTAAAGGTATAAGTGATCCGCAGTCCAATTCCTAAATTCTTTTTATCACTAAACTGTTGTTTCCATGATTCATGGATATTTCTTCCTAAATCCCCTGGTAATTTGACAAAATATTTGTCACATAGGTCATCGTCCATAGCTTGACCTGTTTGTGATAATAATCTAGTAAAATCTAATGTGAATTCATTTATGTATTTCATGTCTGCTATACTTAGTTGTTCTAAGTTTCTAATAGCTGTGTCTTGTATAAGAGTAGTGTTTTTAGCTGGGTCTACTCCTAATATTAATGTTCTAATTTGACTCGTAAAGTTATATGGGTTATCTCCTATAGCTTTTAGTCTATTAATTTCATCTGGATCTTGGGCTTTTTTGCTTTGCCATATACCTAATGCTATTGGGCCTAATGTGGTTTCTAAATAAGAAAACATGTCCATACTGTCTCTTTTGTTTGTTTCCCATAATCTTACTATGGTTTGTTTCCATACTAATATCTCATCTCCCCATAGTTGTGGTTTTTGTTTTTCTAATAATAACATACTTCCACTGTAAAGATTTCCTATTGGTAATCTATTGCCTTGACTAATATATTTAGATTCTCCTGTATATTGTTGTGACGGAGGGGTCCATGTTTCTCTTCCTATTACCTCTTCTGTATTTGTTCCTGGTTCTGTCCATTCCATTTTAGCTCTTTTTCTAGCATAGGCCATGTCTTGATCCATAAAAGCCTTTTCTTGTTTATAGAAATCGGCGATCATTGTTTTACCTTGTTGTATATCTTCTACTAAGGGTAAATTATATATTTCTTGTAACTTATTATAGCTATCTTCATATGTTAATCCTAATTCTGTAATACATTCTATTATCATATCGTCTACTTCTTCTTGAATGTTTAACTCAGTAAATTTTTTGTTTATTATTTCATCAAATGTTTTACTAGTTTCTTCTATCTTAAATCCTATTACAGGTTCTTCTTCTAAATAGTCTATAATACTGAAATCATTTTCTTCTTCTTCGAATTCATCGAATCCGATAATAATTTCTTTTTCTTCGCTATATGTATCATATATAGGTTCTTTATCGTACTCTATATTCATAAAATTACATTCTGTTTCAGTATCATCTTCACCTTTATTAAAAGATTCTTTTTTAAAGTTTATAAATCTTAAACTTTGTGCTCCATTTATTCCTTCATATATATAAGTTTGTCGTGGAACTAATATTTCATTATCTTGTTCTTTTAAATCATCTAAAGACCATTCTAGTCCTGCTAATTCTTCTGGGTCTATTTTAATTGGATCTATCATTTGTATAAAATTTCGACGCTATTGTATTCACAATTCCATCTATGTTTACTTTGTATTTCATACCACTCCTGTTGCTAGCTTTTCCTAGAGTTCCAATACTTATTACAATATTATTTCCTTCGTAATTTTCGTATCCTTTAGTTTGTAAAGCGATTTTAATATTTAGTAAATCTTTAATGTCCTTTAATATTCCTGGTGTACAATAAAATAAAGCTGTATTTTGACTTAAATCTATTTCCATTCCTGAAATAATAGCCTTTTTTAACTCTGTTTTCCAAGACTTATCTAATAATAAAGCTAACAATTTTGTTCCTAGATTTTCTTCCTAATGCTTTAATACCAATTACTACTAAACCTATGTGTGCGAAATTTTTTCCAGATTGTTTAATTTTTTGTATTGTTTCTGGTGAGAATAAATCTATTGTGATAGTTCTGTCTACTACCCTAAGGCTTTCTTCTCTACTGCTACGTATTAAAACTGTATTAAGATTTAAAATTCCTGTTTGATATAATATCTTGGGATTTAATATATATAATTGATGTTGGTTATATAAATCTATATTTCTATCTAGATTTATTTCTTCTTCTAATTGCACTGTTTGTTGGTTACTAGTAGAACCTGATCCTCTTCTAATAATTCTATTAAGGAAACCTTCCGATGTGATTTCATCTTGTATATTACTAGTTGAATTTCTAGCTTCTTGTAATGTTCGACTTCTCCCTAAGAAACTATTATTTTACTGATTACTCATCTTCTTGGTACCCAATGTGAGTATGGTGTAGGTTTTCTTTTAATTTTTGAAAAGGCAAGATATGTTTAACCCCTTCAAACCAATTTTCATGAATGGATATCTGCCCGTGACCAATTCTCCATGTAATTTGCTGCTCCATAAAATCTTTTACACCTATCATACGTTTCCATAAATGAGAAGCAAAACTTGTGACAACGGCATCCATAGGGTGTGTCTCAAAACAATATTTAGCAAGCATAAATTAAGTCCAGAGGGAAGTCGAACCATGAAGCCACCACCATAATTTCATGGTAAAAGCAGTAGATATATCTTCAAATTTCCGAATGCCTAGCCCCCCTTCATCAAGAGGACGGCTAATTCTTTTCCACCCAATCCAGTGACATTTTCGAGATCCATCAGAGCCGCTCCAAAAAAAAATCATGACGTTTCATGGCTGTGATCACATTTTTTTTTTTTTTGGGGGGGGGGGGGTTCTAAAACAGAGATATAATATAGAGGGATTGCTTGAATACAAGATTTTATAAGGGTTACCTTGGCACCGTGAGAAAGCAGCTTTCCTTGCCAAGTTGCAAGTCTCTTTTCCATTTTCTGAATTAATGGACTAAATATGAGAGATGAAGAGCACCAAGAATTCTGGTGATATAGGGCTTTTGGGATTTGAGCAGGAAATTGAAGGTTTGAAGATCTTGAAGGCTGTTCTAATGAATCTGGAAATATTGAGCAGCAGTCTTCAGATCTTTCAAGGTTTCTCTAATGAAGCATGAAACTCTAGCTCTGGCTGAACAAGCACTCCAGCACCTTGGAAATGGGAAAGAGCAGGCTATATATAGCTGAGCTTCAAAAACTAGCCGTTGGAGCTCTGAGCAAAGACTATGAGCTGGCACAATATGATTGGTGAGCAGATGTCCTTTATAGCTGTTGGGGCTCTGATCAAGGTTGATGACCTGGCACAATAAGATTGGTGCGCAGGTGATATAGAGCCGTTGGAGACTGAGCATGAAGACCAAATTCAAAAGGCTTCTTCTAGAAGGATGACAGCTGTCTTCTTTTGAAATATGACCGTTGAAGCGTGTCTCCACTAATGGTATTGCTGAGTGTGCTTATTTAGTCGTTTGTGCACTGTTGGGTTTCGATCAAACATGCGCAGCGGAATTTAGCATTTAAAATTTTGAAATCCAAAGCCATAGATCCTTTCATATGATTAAATCAAATACAATAACATGAATATAGGAATAAACTAACCCTTGATGGCTATCAATTCTCTTGGTCTTTGGTGGAGGTTTGAAGACTTGATCACGATCACAAAGCTTGAACACGAACTTTGAAGATGATGATTTTCACCCTCTAGCGGTATCCACACTTCGAACGAATATCAAAGGAGCTTCTTTGATCTTGGTTGCTAGACCAAATTGTGAAACACTTTTCCACAATCAAAAGAACTATATGGAATTTATTTTGTGTATTATTTTGTTCTTCAACCAAGAATGTTTTAGAACAAAATAAAACATCTCTCAAACTCTTTGAGACTCACAAAATCATTATCTTAGAGTGCTGGCCGAATTTGGTCTTTTATACACAAGTATGACCTATTCCAAATAGGAAACTTGTGTCAAAATCCGTCCCAAATTCATTTCCTAATCAAATTAGGAATCTGCCACCCGACAGTACTGTGCGGCCGCCCAAAAACATCTGTGTGGTCGCACAACTATCTGAAACAAAACTGGTACAAAAATGAGCTAAGTGTGCGGCCGCCCAGTCCATTATGTGCGGTCGCCCACTTCCCCAGAAAGTCCAGAATTTCCAAAATTCCAATGTAGTCCTTTTAAAGATTCGTTCTATTGTGTGTGACCCTCTAGGATTATACTAAGTTGGCAATGGGTTCAAACATGAAACCATAAGATATGATTAGGTTCTAGCAAACCGTCATACCTACCCAAATAGTATAACTAGATACAAGTTCGCATTCCTTTAGAATATGTCATAATCCCTTTGTCCACGATATAATTGAACACAAGTCATGGTCAAAGAGTCAACTTGTTTTGTTCAATACTTTCTCGATTCCGAATATGTTGATAATCCAAATGACATTGATCCAATCAATTCATTTGAGTCCGGCCGAACATTTCATCAACATCATTCCTACGAGAGGCCCAAGCTTGACATCTCTCCGAGGAGGGAAAAATCCATTTAGCTTATTATTCTTCCCTACGTGAATCCGATTATGCCAATCATACCCTTTATAACTACTCGGTTAAAAGTAGCGTTTGAATATGTCAAACATAATGTTCATCAAGTGGAAGACTATAATAACTTCATGTCTAAGGATTCAAATGACATAACTAATATGAGATATATGTATATGACATAGACCATGACATAAATCTCATAGAGCGGGTCATGTCCAGTACCTTGTTCCAAACAAGTACCCATAAATCTAACATGATCATCCTATGATCATTTAGCCTTTATACTAGTGCTTAACAAGTACTAGGGACGGAGATTATTATAAGTAAACATGAACAACAATAATAATCAAAACATCTCTTTATTGATATGAAATAAATGATAACAATTACAACGTTTATTAAACGTGCCTAGGGCACCACTACCAACAATCTCCCACTTGCCCTAGGCCTAATCTCCCATGTATCTAATACCCATGGACCTAACATGACCATCATGTTTAGCTTGTGGAAGTCCCTTTGTTAGCGGGTCCACAACATTGTCATCAGTAGGTACTCTGCATATATTTACGTCTCCCCTATCAACGATCTCTCGAATGATATGAAAACGCCTAAGTATGTGTTTGGATTTCTGATTGGCTCTTGGTTCCTTTGCTTGAGCAATAGCACCATTATTATCGCAATAAAGGTCTATTGGATTAGCAATACTAGGAACCACTTCAAGTTCAGTTATGAACTTCTTAATCCAAACAGCTTCCTTTGCAGCATCCGATGCAGCAATATACTCAGCTTCTGTTGTAGAATCAGCGGTTGTACTTTGCTTGGAACTCTTCCAGCTTACAGCTCCACCATTTAACATAAACACAAAACCCGATTGCGATCGGCTATCATCTTTGTCAGTTTGGAAGCTTGCATCCGTGTAAGCATTTACAACGAGATCATCTTCCATTCCTCCATAGACCAAAAACGAGTCTTTAGTCCTTCTCAAGTACTTAAGAATCGCTTTTACAGCTATCCAGTAATTTTCGCCAGGGTCGGATTGGTATCTACTTGTCATGCTCAAAGCATAAGATACATCCGGTCTAGTACAAATCATGGCATACATGATGGACCCAATTGCCGAAGCATATGGAACATCATTCATTTTCTCACGCTCATCTTTTGTCTTAGGACATTGAGTCTTGCTTAGAGAAACTCCATGTAACACGGGCAAGGTTCCTCTCTTAGAATTTTCCATACGGAATCTTCTAATAACCTTGTCAATGTATGTACTTTGGCTTAAACCAAGTAGCCTCCTTGATCTATCTCTATAGATCTTAATGCCAAGATATATGCGGCTTCACCCATATCTTTCATTGCGAAGCACTTTCCTAACCAAGTCTTCACAGACTAAGTGTAGGAATGTCGTTTCCAATGAGCAATATGTCATCCACGTATAAAACAAGGAAAAGCACTATGCTCCCACTAATCTTCTTGTATACACAAGGCTCATCTTCGTTCTTGATGAACCAAAACTCTTTGACCGATTCATCAAAACGGAGATTCCAACTCCTAGAAGCTTGCTTCAATCCATAGATGGATCTCTGCAATTTGCATACCTTAGAATTTAAAAACCTTCTGGTTGTGTCATATACACATCCTCTTGTAGTTTTCCATTCAGGAAAGCGGTTTTGACGTCCATCTGCCATATTTCATAGTCATGATATGCGGCAATGGCAAGCAAAATTCTTATAGACTTGATCCATTGCTACGGGTGAAAAGGTCTCATCATAGTCAATACCATGAACTTGCCTATAACCCTTCGCTACAAGCCTAGCTTTGTAAGTATGCACCTTCCCATCCATGTCAGTCTTCTTCTTGAAGACCCATTTGCATCCTATGGTTTTTACACCTTCGGTGCATCAATCAAATTCCAAACTTGATTGTCTTGCATGGATTGCAATTCGGATTCCATGGCTCCAAGCCACTTGTCCGAATCAGGAGAAGACATCGCCTCTTGGTAGGTTGACGGTTCATCATTCTCAATGATTTCTACTGTCATTACTATCCGTTACGAGAAATCCATATCTCTCGGGCTCGGATCGTAACCTACTAGATCTGCGAGTTGCTTGTGTATTTTGAACAGGTTCCACAACTCCTTGTGGTTCTTGTTCTTGTTCCACTATTGGTTCAATGTTATTTTCTGGGTCTCGAATTTCTTCAAGATTTATTTTACTCCCACTGATTTCTTTAGAGAGAAACTCTTTCTCTAGAAAGACACCAGTTCGGGCAACAAACACTTTGTTGTCCTCTCGGTTGTAAAAGTAATATCCTTTAGTTTCCTTAGGATATCCCACGAAAATACATTTATCAGATTTGTGTGCAAGTTTGTCTGAGACAAGTCTCTTGACAAAAGCTTCTCAACCCTAAATCTTTATGAAAGATAGACAAGGCTTCTTTCCGCTCCACATCTCATATGGAGTCTTTTGAACCGATTTAGTTGGAACACGATTTAGTGTGAAAGCAACGGTTTCTAGAGCGTAACCCCAAAAGGATATTGGAAGACCAACTTGACTCATCATTGATCGAACCATGTCTAACAAAGTCCGATTCCTCCTCTCGGACACACCATTCCATTGGGTGTTCCGGGTGGAGTCAATTGTGAAACTATTCCACAATTCTTTAGATGATCATCAAATTCTTGACTTAAGTATTCACCACCTCGATCTGATCGAAGTGCCTTTATACTTTTGCCAAGTTGTTTTTCTACTTCATTTTGAAATATTCTAAATATCTCAAATGCTTCACTTTTATGTTTCATTAGGTAAACATACCCAAATCTACTATAATCATCAGTGAAGGTTATGAAGTATTGAAATCCTCCCCTAGCATAGCTACTTAATGGTCCGCATACATCGGAATGTATCAACCCCAATAAGTCGCTTGCCCTTTCACCCAGCTTGGTAAAAGGTGTCTTGGTCATTTTTCCAAGAAGACACGACTCACAAGTATCATACGACTCTAAGTCACATGAACCCAAAAGTCCGTCCCATGGAGTTTTGAGATACGCTTCTCATTAATATGACCAAGACGGCAATGCCACAAATAAGTATGATTTACATCATTAGGTTTAGATTTCTTATTTACATGATAGACATTATTTTCATTCTTGACATCCAAGATATAAAGGCCATTAAATGAATTAGCAATACCATAAAGCACATCATTTAAATAAATAGAAAATTTCTTATTCTCAATAAGAAACTTAAACCTTCATTATCCAAACAAGAAATTAAATATTATTTCTGCTTAAATCCGGAACATAATAACAATTGTTCAAAACAAGAATTAATCCGGAAGGTAAAGTGACTTCATAAGTCCCTACGGCTAATGCAGCAACTCTTGCTCCATTCCCCACGTGTAGATCTACTTCACCTTCTTTAAGCAGTCTCCTATTCTTTAGTCCCTGCACATTTAGACAAATGTGAGAACCACATCCGGTATCCAATACCCAAGAATCAGTGGTAGAAAGGAGAATATCTATCATATAGATACCTGAAGTCGACGCAGCCTTGCTGCTCTTCTTCTTCTTTTGCTCTTCCAAGAAAGCCTTGCAATTACGTTTCCAATGACCAATTTCTTGACAATGGAAACAGATTGCATCCTTTTGTGAATCGGGTTTTGCCTCAGAAGCCTTGGCAACCTTTGCCTTGCTTATCTTGGGTTTGACAACTTTTGCCTTACCCTTGCCTTTGGCACCAGGCTTCTTCCCATCATGAACCAAGAGCACGGAGAACCTTTCTCCACAATTTTCATCTCTGCAGTTTTGAGCATCCCATGCAACTCAGAGAGATTCTTATCCATTCCATGCATGTTATAATTCATCACAAACTGATTATAACTTTTAGGCAATGAATTAAGAATGAGATCCGTGGCTAGCTCCAATGGGATTGGATAGCCAAGTTTCTCAAGGTGCTCTACATAACCTTTCATTTTAAGAAAGTGAGGACTCACTTGTTGCCCTTCATTCATTTTACAAGTAGTGAATGCAACATGGTCTTGTACCTCTCTTGCCTAGCTTGCTCTTGAAACATGGTTCTCAACTCCACGCCTATCTCATAGGCTTCCAAATGTTCCAAACTTTGTTGGAGTTTTGAACACATAGAAGCAAACATGAGACAACTTACATCTCTAGAATCATTACGATGTTTCTTGTAATTGTCTCTTTCTACCCTAGGGGCAGTAGGCGGTGGTTCAGCGGGAGAGGCCCATCGAGAATGTACAACTTATCTTCTTGCCTAAGAACGATTCTTATGCTACGGATCCAATCCATAAAGTTAGTACCATTCTCTTCGAGCTTATCCTTCTCAAGGATCGATCGCAACGACATTGATTGAGTGTTATTAGTCATTATCTACAAATATGCAAAATTTCCAAATTCAATAAGTACCGATTTTCATTAAAGAAATAAATAATGTATTTTAAAACAAAATACTCCCACCAAATTATACAACCTTCTTTATACATCCAATGTATAGTATAATTTAAATGGGTTGAGATCCCGCTTTAATCTAATTTTGAGTACGCTTTGGCGTACCGCCCAAAATTAAATCAATTAGGTAGACAACTCTTGTCAATCATATCTCATATGACTCTCAGTTCTTTTCATGAGATTCTTTAAGAAATCCAATTTCAAAAAGCATGTTAAATCTCATCTTTGCCTTAGCCCAAAACTGTTTTGACGCTTAATTAAGTCCAACCATTTTAAACGCATAGGAAACTCTTATTCACTCATCTTGCTCAAACATGAATAAAATCAATGCACCTCGCTTTGGCGAGCCCACATAAAATTACTCATGTATAAACAAGTGTTTTAATCATGGCATGGCAAAAGGACTTAAAACTTTCTTTGAAGGTTCATCACATATAGCATATAACATTTATGAGCACATAATATAAACATGTTACACATCAAGTTTAGCCACTAAATTAATCCCCATTAATTTAAGCATGGTATTTATGTGTCATTAGTTTCTCTATAATTATGAGGATGAGACTATTTCAACTTTGGTTATTATCTCCAAATCAAGACAACAAGAAGTGCGGTCGAACTAAGCCATTAGGCAACCACAATCCCATACTAATTCAAGAAACCAAGAAAGTAGTCCATGTGGCCGAAACTAAGCAATAGATGGTCTCGATGAACGTAGGCCAATTGCATTCACAATTCCACATGGATCTCCAAACTTTGAATCAAGAACTTGTTTCTCAATTTTAGCAATTATGAACTCTTCATAATTCTAACTTCGTTTTATCTTTGAAACTTTGATTGCGATCAATTTTGGGAAACACAATCTCGATGAACGCAGATTAGCCATCCAAAACTTGAACCAATCTAGAATCACAAGACTAAAACAAATAGGAAAATCAAACCCCAGATCCACACACAAACCAACTACCCAAAACCCATTCCAGATCAGCAGGTCTGGATTGGTTCTGTTACTGGTTTTGTTGAACCTCGAAAAATCCAAATTCGGATTTTGAGCAAAATCAGACATTCTGATCTTGGCGTGGGCGGCCGCCAAAATACCTGTGCGGTCCCCAAAAACCGTGCGGCCGCCCGTATTCCGTGCGGTCGCCCGTTCAATCAGAATGTGCAGAATTTTAAGTTCGAAAATTTTGTCTCAAAATTGTTTTTCCCTGATTATTAAACTTTGATCCAATCAAAAATTAATAACAACAATTCTGAATCCACCATAATTTATTTATTGCGATTGAATCGTGCGATTAAAGTTGTAAAACAATAAACCACATAAAATCACATAACACATATATCACATATTCCAATATTCATATCATGCAAGGCACATAAACAATTTATATACACATAACATGATCTAGGTATTGAAATATCAACATGAACGGGGCTCGTTGTACACTGTTGGGTTTCGATCAAACATGCGCAGCGGAATTTAGCATTTAAAATTTGAAACCCAAAGCCATAGATCCTTTCATATGATTAAATCAAATACAATAACATAATATAGGAAAAAACTAACCCTTGATGGCTATCAAATTCTCTTGGTCTTTGGTGGAGGTTTGAAGACTTGATCACGATCACAAAGCTTGAACACGAACTTTGAAGATGATGATTTTCACCTCTAGCGTATCCACACTTCGAACGAATATCAAAGGAGCTTCTTTGATCTTGGTTGCTAGACCAAATTGTGAAACACTTTTCACACAATCAAAAGAACTAATGGAATTTATTTTGTGTATTATTTTGTTCTTCAACCAAGAATGTTTTAGAACAAAATAAAACCTCTCTCAAACTCTTTGGACTCACAAAATCATATCTTGGTGGTCTGGCCGAATTTGGTCTTTTATACACAAGTTGACCTATTCCAAATAGGAAACTTGTGTCAAAATCCGTCCAAAACATTTCGTTCCTAATCAAATTAGGAATCTGCCACCGACAGTACTGTGCGGCCGCCCAAAACATCTGTGCGGTCGCACAACTATCTGAAACAAAACTGGTACAAAATGAGCTAAGTGTGCGGCCGCCAGTCATTTTGTGCGGTCGCCCACTACCCAGAAATCCAGAATTTCCAAAATTCCAATGTAGTCCTTTTAAAGATTCGTTCTATTGTGTGTGACCCTCTAGATTATACTAAGTTGGCAATGGGTTCAAACATGAAACCATAAGATATGATTAGGTTCTAGCAACCCTCATACCTACCCAAATAGTATAACTAGATACAAGTTCGCATTCCTTTAGAATATGTCATAATCCCTTTGTCCACGATATCATTGAACACAAGTCATGGTCAAAGAGTCAACTTGTTTTGTTCAATACTTTCTCGATTCCGAATATGTTGATAATCCAAATGACATTGATCCAATCAATCAGTTGAGTCCGGCCGAACATTTCATCAACATCATTCCTACGAGAGGCCCAAGCTTGACATCTCTCCGAAGGGGGACAAATCCATTTATCTTATTATTCTTCCCTACGTGAATCCGATTATGCCAATCATACCCTTTATAACTACTCGGTTAAATGTAGCGTTTGAATATGTCAACATAATGTTCATCAAGTGGAAGACTATAATAACTTCATGTCTAAGGATTCAAATGACATAACTAATATGAGATATATGTATGACATAGACCATGACATAAATCTCATAGAGCTGGTCATGTCCAGTACTTGTTCCAAACAAGTACCCATAAATCTAACATGATCATCCTATGATCATTTAGCCTTTATACTAGTGCTTAACAAGTACTAGGGACGGGAGATTATTATAAGTAAACATGAACAACAATAATAATCAAAACATCTCTTTATTGATATGAAATAAATGATAACAATTACAACGTTTATTAAACGTGCCTAGGGCACCACTACCAACATGCCACCTCAGCACTTTGGCTCAATCCAAAAGCGTAGCTTGTCTTGACGCTT